>JALLPD010000745.1:0-14412 GCA_036940065.1 Cyclotella cf. meneghiniana
CGAATCCATAATGAAGTCGCTCTGGGGCGGTCAAACTTTTTTCAATTATGAGTGCGTTTGCCAAATTTGGCGGGAAATTTTTCAAAACGCACGTTAAGTAATACTACGCCACTAAATTATAAAAATAGTGAGATTTCGCATTTTTGCAATCATAATGATAATGATCATAGAAACAAGTTTGACAACCCCTAGTGTAACCTGTCAGTACCAGATTGAAACTGGTAACATTTTATGCAGCTGTCTCGAAATGTGGCGGGAATGTTCCGCCCAACACGGCAGCCTTGGGCTAGAAGTGGGCTCTTTGGGTGGACACTTTTGGGCGAAAAACACCAATTGCCCTGACGCATGCACATCCCATAATAGCCATATTCGAGAATTTTTAGGTTATGAGTCCAAAAATTAGGTTTAGCCCGTGATTTAGCCCACTCGGCTGCGAATGGTCTTAACTGGGGTCAGTGCCACCGATATGTTAAATACCTGCGTTACCAGGTATTACCTCTACATATTGTTACAGAGTACAAGCAACAAAACACTTCCCAAGACCGACGACAGCATGAATTCATACTCCCGCAACGCAGCTCCCCCACCTCCACCGCCGCCTCCCCCAACTTGGTTTCCACGAGACGATCTTGGAAGCAATCTTCACCACCACTCAAATTTCACGACCTCGCATCAGTCTCCCACACTGCAACCGTATCACACGCGCCTCTCCCAATTCGAATTTTTCTCGACGGACCAAGCCTACTATTTGGTAGGTTGCGATGCAAGCGATCCAATTGATAAGAAGTGGAGGATCATCAAGATGGATCGTACGTTGATCGAGGTGAACGATGGCGCCGACACTGCGACTTGTGTACGCAACAATCTTGATGCTGGAGGGGCCAAGGCAGTTTCTCCCATGTCGCGTTATCCATCTTACGAAGAGGAAAGATCCGCTGCTATTGGTCCTTTGGAGGAAGAAGAGGACAGTGTCATGTCTATGAATGCCGACGAGGATGGTAGTAATACGTCGCCATCCTATAGAGCGAAACGAAGACTCAGACAATCGTCTTCGATGAGTAGTGGACAGTCACAGCAGCCTGCCAGGCAGGGTCAGCAGCAGCAGCAACAACAGCATGATCAAAGAGAAAACCATTTACGACCATTATCAGACTTTTTGGTTGAAGATCCAACTGTCTATACCTCCGATGAGATCAAAGAAGTTTTGGATATGATCAATGATGGAAATTTACGAGAGACAGGTAACACCAATTGGAAAGAAATGTGTGAGGATGGCAGAGATGGACAAACCCAACAGCAGCAACAGGGGAGTAGTGCAGCTACAAGTGGAGGAGGAGGGCTCAAACCGATATGCAAAGCCTATGGTATACTTGGATTTATTCGATTTTTGGATTGTTATTATTTAACCCTGATAACAAAGAGGGCCAAGGTGGGGTGCATTGGTGAGAATAGCATTTATACTGTCAAGGTGCGTTGCTCGTATATTGTGGATTCTATTTCTCTGCTGCTGGAAAATTTTGATTTCACCTCTGAAATGTGCTGAGAGAGTACATTCTCTAATCTGACATATACTCTGCATCTGTACAAATTTCACATCTTGTGCTCGCTTCTGGCATTACTTATAACAACACAGAACACGGAAACATTCCCTCTCAAACCTGCAGAACGCCGCTCCTCCTCCATTGCCACCTCTGAAAACAACGCCACTGACCCATCCAGTATGCTTCTCAACATGTGGAACCGTGGCAAACGATCCGTTGGCCTTGGTCTTACCAATCGTGAAATCGCCGAATTGCGTTATCAAGGTTTGTACCAGGTGGTCGACTTGACCAAAAACTTTTTCTTTTCGTATACATATGATCTGACAAGGAGTTTACAAGAGAATTTTTTGGCAATGACAAGCAAGCCCTTTCCTCCTCCACCGTTCAAGGATATGTATGCGTGGAATTTCTTTTTGACTAGAGAGTTGGAAGGGTGTACTAATTCGCTGACTAGTTTTCATTGGGTCCTGCCCGTTGTTCATGGAGCATTTATCCAGCGGAAGCTTCATGATTATGGAAGATCGTTGAACTTGATTTTGCTTGCCCGACGATCGAGACATTTTGCAGGAACACGGTATTTGAAACGCGGGGTTAGTGATCAAGGAAAGGTTGCGAATGATGTAGAGCATGAACAAATTATTCATGATGATACCACGTCTTCAGAGGGTGTTTTCTCTGCTTTTTTACAAATTCGAGGATCGATTCCTACCTTTTGGACGCAGGAGAGTTCCGTGACAATGCCTAAACCCCCTATCGTGCTGAATAGAGTAGATCCGACTTATCAAGCAACTCAGGCTCATTTTGAAGACTTGTTGAAGCGGTATGGGCCTCCGATCATTGTGGTAGATTTAGTGAAGCAGAGTGAAAAGAGAGAGAGGGAGGTGATTGTTGGGAATGAGTTCCGAAATGCCATTGATTACATTAATTGCCACATTGACGATGTGCACAAAATGTGAGACTCTCAAGTTTTATGCCTTAGTTTGTTCCTCTTCACATGCCTTAATAGTCATGCTATTTTTTACCTCTGAAATGGTGTCAAGCCTTTACTGCGCATTGGACTATAGTCACATTAGCAAGCATCGAAATCTTAACGTCAGCAGCTCACTCAACGATGTAGCGACATGGTCGGTGAACCAAACAGGTTTTTTTTGCTCTTATCCGCAATGGATGATTGTAGAAGGGGGACGCATTGAACCATTT
The DNA here is from genome assembly GCA_036940065.1 of Cyclotella cf. meneghiniana. Taxonomy (NCBI): domain Eukaryota; phylum Bacillariophyta; class Thalassiosirophyceae; order Thalassiosirales; family Thalassiosiraceae; genus Cyclotella; species Cyclotella cf. meneghiniana. Next base: position 2,742 of record JALLPD010000745.1, read on the forward strand.
GACAAAGAATGTTGCCGTGGTGCCGAATATCTATCTGAACGCTTAGGAGTACCGTTCTTCCCGATGGAGCAATTGGGCATTCTTCGAACAAATTGTATTGAGTGAGTTTTACATTTTCTATGAAATCGGTTTACGTACATCATTAGGCCTGACATTTCATCTCCTTGTGCGCATGATCTAACTCTCTAAGTTGCCTGGATAGGACTAATGTTGCACAGTTTAGTGCAGGCGTAGAAGCGTTAGGTCAGCAACTGGTTGTTATGGGTATTCGATCGTCTCCGAAGCTGGACCCTTCATCTATCATCGTTAGAATGCTAATTGACATGTAAGTTTATTTGATGAAAGTTTTCCAATTGTTGTGTTTCTGACTTCTCAGCGATGACCTCTTTCTTTTCACGATAGGTATGTCGAGATCGGTGACCAAATAGCACTTCAATATGGCGGAAGTGAAGCTCATAAAAAAGTTGCATCTGCTGGTGCAAATTCGAACATACCTGGGCCAATGGGGAAGGTCAGATCAATCACATCTTCATCGTCATATTTTATGAATACCTATTTGTCTCAACCAACTTGGATGTTATGGTTGTCACGAATTAGCACAAAGAGCTGTTGACTTCAATAAGAAGGTATTACAGCAATGCATTCACGGATCGGCTCAAACAAGACGCGATGAACCTTTTCTTAGGCTATTATGTTCCAAGCCGCAACACTCTCCCTCTATGGGAACTCGATAATGATTATTACCTTCATAATTTCCATGTCAATGCTGGGCGAGGCTCATTGCATTCAATGAAGATATACCAGAGTATGTTTGGAGTTGATTGGAATGACTGTGAGTGGAATAGTTTGACTGAGCTTGATAAGAAAACAGAACCAAATGGGTCAACGATGGGCACTGCAGATGACTTAGAGAGGATTGATAGCGTAAAGCAAAGATGCACGTCTCAAAATGAGTCCCTCTCATTATGGTGAGTTTGCAATTGTGTCCATCCTCTTGCAAGAATGTATCACTGCTTAACTTTATTGATATTCTTTGAACATTGAAGGTGGAAAGGAGCCATTTTGGCTCACATTCAAGATCGCATGTGGATCAAGCTCGGCAGTAGGGGGTCGTCATTACCATCTCGTTTCGACCGATTATATCATCCCACTGAACTGTCTCATTTCGACAAATTCTTTGCTCGTCCTTGGGCTACACCATCTCGTCTTTCTCACGAAGACCAACACCATGGGACAATAGATGCTGATGTTGATAGCCGCGGCATGACAACAAGGAAGTCTACACCGAAAGAATCACAGGCGTCATTGTTTGACGAGCGTGTTCATTTCGCTATGGTTCCAGACAGCCAGATTGGGCCAGAAGAACAGAATGATGAATGTGTAGCTCTCAAGGAATTCATCAAAACCAATGGGTTTAATTCAAGAAATCGATCGACTCTCAACCACTTTCTCAAACCACACAACCAGCCACATGCACTCTCTTCTAATGAGAACACAAACAAAAATGGTGAGCCGTGTAAGATTATCTACTTTTAACTTCTATAATCCCATAGTGAACTTATTTGGCATTCTCTCTCATGAAACACGGGGCCGAAAGGATTAGCTCCGCACAAATATATTGGCAGCCTCCAAGAGAAAGAAAAACCACCTTCAAAGTATCTAGAATATGTTAGCAAGCAGACTGTATCCCGATGTTCGTTTCGGGCAGGGGCGAGAGAGGAATTTGCACAGCTTTTAAGTGACACCTCTCTCGATTCAAACGACGTGCGAGGAATCCGAAAAGTAAGAGTTGTTACGATCGAACCACTGCCAGACTTATGATCTGTGACCCATTGATTGAACTGTGTTTCGTTTCAGCTGGCTGAATCAGCTCATATTTGTACAGACATCCAATCAGGACCATATCGAGGTTTGAATCATAATGAGTCCGCTCTTCGTGTTGCCACAGTAATTCACGGTCACTACAATTATCTAGAAGAAAAGATAGAAGAGGGAGTGTTGTCTTATGATGAGCCGCCTCCTGGATTATTAGACAAGTTGAAGCGCGCCAACCTCTATTCTGTTGGTGTCACAGAGTCGTTCTGTAATGGTTGGTCACAACTTTCGAACGCTGAGAAGACTTATACAGAGATCGTGGACATGTCATCTATAGGATACAAAAGAAGTGACATCACAACCGAGTCATCAATGAAACTATATTGCTCATTTTTTGATGAATCTACATCACTGAATCATCTGGAACAAGCGTACGCGACTGGACAGAAACTCTCACATGATCCATCGAAGCCATTACGGCGCAGTACTCGTCCTTGTGGGGAGGTATCAGGTCCAGGGAAGGATCTAAAAAGGTTTGATGAGTCCGCCTTTATTTTAAAAGCTGCTGCTCGAGGAATAAACATCCGAAAGTCAGCAGCTCAAATGAAAAAAAGCAAAACCGATGCGCTCAAATTTCAGAGTCCTCTTAAAGTACCACCTGGCTTTGAGCAAATTAATGAAGATCTGTACGCCAGGAAAGATAATAAGTTTATGGTTTTTAACGGAGCAGGTGTACAGTCTTGGAAAAACCCACCTCAACCTGTTACCAAAACAAAAATGATTGATCCGTGGATATATAAACAGACATAAACTTGCATAACTTGACATCTACGCTCATTTCTGCTGATATTAAGAGTAACCAACGTTTTGAAGCTGCCCATGACAGCATTGAGAATTCACGACTCCTACTTTTCTGTGACAATATACCAAGCAGCATATTTAAACTCATCATATTAATATTCTTGCTCTCAAGATGTAGCACCACAATACTGGTGATTGTAAAATATTCAACTTAAAGCCAGTCACAAGTATTGTGTGTAAGGAGAGACAATGATATCATTAGACCTGAGTCACTACTCAAATCTTTGAATCCAGTGGTATCAATTTTGTTGGGTATAAAATCATCAGGTATCACGATACAGTCTCCCTTTATTGACCAACTAGGTGGATCTTTGTCATTGCTGTTTCTCTTCTGCTTTGGGTGCAAGATGTCAAATGTGGTAAGGATGCAATAACAAGGGGTTTCATGTCAAAGTGCGAATCGCATCTCAACCAACCATCGAATTCTGCAATTTTGAGGAGAGAAGTGGGTGTGTCATACAACAGGGAGTTAATAGATAATTGTTGCAGACCACAGTTAGCGTATTCCATAGCAGTCACCAAAAAGTGCTGGATTATCTCAATCCAAGCACCACAAAAGCAACTAGCAAGTTGTCAATGTACTTGAGAATTAATGAGTATCTTCCCAAAATCTCCTCGCAATCACATCAATACCTCAAAATCAGAGACTGGAGAGGTCATGGCAACAAGAAATGAGTCTTTAGCAGTGCTGTTTTGTTTTGAAGTGCAGTTTGTTGTAGTCGGGATGTTTATGTGTTTCATTCATATTCATTTCCATAATACAGTTGTCAAAAAGCTTATATCTCAAATATCATTAAGATTAGACAGTGAGACACAAGCTTGATCCTGTATTTCATTCTTGTATGAAGCAGACCTAAGCCATTTTCTGATAGAACTCTATAAGGAGTGAAGATAAGAAGTAGTTACTCTGTATGATTGGGAATTATTTTTAATGAGCAATTGACATGATTCAAACTGAGGACTACAAACTGTTAGTGCAAGTGTTTTTATCATGTTAATTACATGATAATCAATTCTTGCAAAGATTGGCTATGGACTGTGGCAGTTGCATGACCTTTTTGCCTGAACTTATCAATACCAGCATAATAGAGCCCTACAGAGAAGACATCAGGGTTTGTGAAATGATGAATATCTAGTGAGAGATAAGGAAGATGATGCTGCTCTCTTTGCCTTTATGTTCTAGTGGTGTATATTTGAGCAATGTCTGTTTGGAAGACATAGCAGAGTCAAGAGATTCTGCTTTGACAAGATCTTTTTCTTCAAATGCAAAAAGTGAGTTAGCTTGTTCTGTACAATAAACAGAATCATTCATCAAATGCATACTATATTGAGTGAGCTGCAGGGTCATTGTGCTCCAGCAATTACTTCCTCCAGAGTGATAATAATCATTCCTATACTCATCATTTAAAACACTGCCCCAATATGTCATGTTCAGTCCACTTGAAAAAATAATGATAATCAACAATAGCAATCAAAAATAAAAGTAATAGCAGTAATAAATATCATCATGTGAAGTGCTGCTCCAAAAATTATGTGTTTAGTCCATGTCAAACCATAATAATAGTTGACAAGAGCAGTCATAAATAGTAAACAATAGCAATCATAAATAACAGCCAAAAGTGCTTCTTATGGGTTGCTAAAGCACTAATACTCACTCAAAGGTATTCACGTGCATGAAATCACATTCAGGTGACATTCATACTCACTCAAAGGCATTCATACACACTCAATTGTATTCAGGGGGTGTTCTGATTCACCTGAAGGCATTTGCACACACTCACTTAGCATTCAAGGGATTCAATTGTGTTCAATACTCACTCTAAGGCAATCGACCCTCAAAGGCCCAATGGATATGTGCTAAAAATGCAAAGTGTGCAGAGGTCCTACAGGTTTGCTCTAAATTTGCAATCATTGTGAGTGTCATTTGTTTGGATTCACCAAAAGATCAGTGAGTAAACATGACATCAAACTTAAATAGATTGGAGTGAGGTCTTGCTGTCAGCAAGTTAGATTGGCAACAAAAAATGAGGAAGTAATTGAAAATTACAAGAAAATTGATACTAGGCAAGAAATAATAAATTCAACATTTCGTTTTTGTAGGATAATGGATAGGTTTAGAGTCTTCCAGGATTACTGTAGATGCTAGATGTGATGTACCTCTTTGCTGGTATCCTTGTTGTAAATTACTCCCTTTTCTTCTCATCTATTGGTCTTCCGCCATGTGTCCAGTCAGCCATTTTTGCATACTCAAAACACAAAAAGGGTTATGAGTATCTGTTTTTTGGGGCATGCATCAAAAAAATTGCATGCTCTGACTCCTACTGGTTCAACTCAAAATTTTGCATACCCCTGTTTGCATACCCTTCTATTGGCTGCCGTGAGCTTCATCCATCTCTGCATCCACCAATCTAAGAATTGATGGATACTGCAATCATAAGAGGACATCATGTCACACCCTGTACACAAACTTGGTATTTCAAAGCTACAGAATCTTTTTTGTGTGGACATAAAAGTGCGTACCCAGACGAGGGCTAGGACAGTCAAGGGGTACGAAAGTACTCAATACAGAGTTGCTTGGACACAGTCTTTCAAAAAGAGAATAAGAAAAGCCACACTGTCTTCATACAGTCACTAGCAACAGATGCTGGCAGATTTTAAGACCTGGAGATTATAGTACAAGAAATGACTGTAACATGGCAATCATAGAGAAACCGTGTTGAAAAAACTTTTACAGTACTGCGGGCGTTTGGTTTTTCTACAATTGTCTAGTATCTGTGACAACGTGATGTCGAAATTATGATGAGCGCCATTAAAACCCGCATCCCATCATTGCTCTATTCCATTCATCGTAATCTAGACATGATCATCATGACCACAATTCCTGGACGAATCTCCCCTCTAGCATCATCTTATCAAAATATACTTTGGCCTCCTCTCTACTCATCTTTCCGTGATTTACAATGATATCTTGCAGGGTATGAACCACAGATGTTCCCATCAAAACCGCCCCACAAACAAATATATGTGCCTTGTCGTCGTGGATTAATTTCCATGTTTGTGCCGATTGCTCGGAAAGCAAATGTTGCACGTACACTTCGTGATCCTGCTCACGCGAAAATGCTAAGTGGAGTTCGGTGAGAGTTCCATCATTTTGGAATGATTCCAATTCGTTTCGGTAAATGTAGTCTGTGCTACGGTTCTTACAACCAAAATAAAGAATATTAGGACCGTGATCCTTCGCCGGGAGCACCTTACGCCAATGCGATCGTTCCTGCAAAATGGCACGCATAGGAGCTATTCCTGTTCCTGGACCAATCATAATAATGGGACGTTCAATCTCTTTCGGCAAACGAAACGTAGAATCACGTACAAAAACGCGTACTGATTCTCCCTTATTTCCTCTTTCCAAATAACCAGAACAGCAACCTTTGAACTTGCCTCCATCTTTTTTCATATTCTCTGTTACTGAAAAGGTGATATGGATTGTTTTGGGATGGACAGTAGACGAAGAGGAAATTGTGTAGTACCGCGGTTGCAACCTAGGACAGACCATGATGAAGTGTTCCAGTGGACAAACAATGGAAGGACAGAGCCTGGTAACAATGTCATGAATACCAACGTGTCGTTCAACAATTTTTTCTTGATACTCGCTCTTCCCTTCTTTGGCAGCCATGCGCAACAAAGCCTTGCGATCAATATCATCTCGTGCGTATTGTGCCAATTGTTTGAGATCGGATCGCCGGGGTAACCCGGAGAGGTCACAGTATCGTTCGAGACAGGTGCGGATAGTGCATGGAGTGGGGAAGGGGAGTGTATATTTTTCAATTTTGTTGTTGTCTTGATTATTGGCGGGGTGTAGGTCGAAGAGTTGGTCGAGGTTGTAGCCAAGCGCTTTTGCCACGGCTTCTACGATGGCAGGGTCATTTTTCGGGAGTACACCCAAGTTATCAGCGGTGTGATACTTCATTATTTCAAAATTGGTGGTGATGTCAATTTCCATGTGAATGGTTGAACCAGGATCAGACTCGCTTCTCAGTTCCCTCTTCTCAGCAACAGTGCAATCCACAGCATAGACATAATGCTTGTTGATACTCTGTACCCTATCCACTGCCAAACTGTTCATTTTTGCGATCTCGCTTTCATTCCCCTGAAGATACTCCACTTGATACACACATGTAGGCAAGGCCACGGCATCACTATCCGTTCTCTTGGACGGTTCCGTTCCGTCCGCCACCCCCTTGACGTAGGATTTTCTCATTGCAGGCCACAAAACGCTTTCTTTCCATGTTTCAAAATCCCCTTCGAGATCATCGTTGTCATCACCTAGCCCAATCGGAACAATACGAGAGGCTCCGCACTTGGCCAACGCCACATCGACAAATCTTCCCATATTATTGTAATGTTCGTACTGCTTGTTTCCGAGCCCGAATACCGCATAGTCCAGAGAAGATAAATCGTTGGAATCCGCGACAGCATCAATCTGTCTCTCCTCCAACTTATAAAGACTGTCTATGCCCGCCTTTATTTTCATGAAATCAACAAATTGCCTGGCGTTATCCGTAGGCTCCCCCTCTCCATAGGTGGCCATCAAAAACACCGCCTTGGCCCTTCCCCCCTCGTCCACGCTCCTGCACAACGCACTGCCAATAGAAGCACTCGATCCAGCGCCTCCATCCGCTTCATCGATGCCGTCCACATCGTCCATCAAATCCTGCAAATCTACGGCCTCGGCGGCAAAACCCGCCGATTCTCCCTCGCGAACGAGTTGTTCCGCGAACGCTTGCGCCGTGCCCGTTTGGGACCCGTAATAAATGGTCAGTGCGCCTCCGGGGTACTTTACGGGATCTGGTTGAGAGGATGTCGCCGCGCTGTCGTCGTGCGCCGGGTTCGGTTCGGGTGTGTACGAGGCGTGGCTGCGAGAGTGGATGAGGTAGAGCGTTGTTCCGAGGAGGAGGACCGTGGTGGTGCCCAGGGACAGGACGACGGCGGGGGAGGCCAGTGTGTCGAGAATGGACGAAGACATGGAGGATGCCGTCGTGTTTGATTTGGTTGGATGTGTATGGTGCTAAAGTTGGGATTATGTGGCGTTGGGTCGTCGACTGGCCAATAATCCTGTTTTGGCCTTCTCGTTCATACACACCACAGGGGGAAAGACGATTCGGAAGGCTCTATGCTGACAGTATGCTGACTCACAATCCCACTAAAGCAGGACGTTTAGCGTCTCTACAGTACCATAGGTAGGATGGTATGGTATCGTATAGTATTGTACGGTCCTGAGCTTTCAAAATAATGAGGTGTATGCTACAATACCATACTAGACGGCTAGAGAGACGATACGTACTTGGTGCAGCTTGGTGTTATCCGGACCGGGGATACACAACAGCACATCATGCGCCCACTCCTCATCACAACAATCACAGCAGTGACACCACTCATAACTCGATTTCCCTCCTTATTCGCAGCAGCCCGGTCTTACAAGTCACCATCAGCATCGCTATCATTGTTCATTTTGCCCCCCTTCTCAACCGCGTCCCACAGCCGCATCATGTCCACACAACCCTACAAACGATCCAAGCCCGACTCCTCCCTCTCCTCCTCGAAAACGATCGGCACTCACTCCGGCACCTTCCAAGCCGATGAAGCGCTAGGCGTCTGGCTGCTGCGTCAAACGCCCGCCTACCGCGCTTCGCCCGTGGTTCGTTCTCGAGATCCCGCCGTTCTCGAAAAGTGCGATATCGTCATTGACGTGGGAGGGGTTTACGATCACGAAACGCTGCGGTATGATCATCATCAGAGGGGGTACGATGAGAGGTTTGATCCCAAGGTGGGCAAAGACGGGACGACCGTCGAAAGGTGCACCAAGTTGAGTGCCAGTGGGCTGGTGTATCGCCATTACGGGAGGGAGGTCATCAGAGAGTATTATCCAGGGTTGTCTGACGATTTGCTCCAGTTGGTGAGGTTAATGTTTCTGTCTCATTGTACACAATACGATATGCCTTTTGGATGTCGTGCAACCTCTCAATTGTGTTAAAATGCACCATCCTTGATTTGTGTCTTATCAACTACGTTTACTGCAAGGCCTACATCAAAATGTACGATTCCTTCATGGAAGCCATCGATGCCATAGACACAGGAGTAGAACTCCTCCCTCCCGGATCGGAAGCAATCCAACTTCAATACACCGATAGAACCGGCCTCTCAGCCCGTGTCAGCCGGACCAATCCCCGCTGGAACGAAATCGATGAAACCAGCGGACAATCTCCTGATCCAGATGCTCGATTTGAAATAGCCTCGAACATGTGCGGCGAAGACTTTTTGAGTGTGCTGACTCATATTGTGGAGTCGGATCTGCCGGCTCGATCGTATGTCGAGGAAGCCGTGAAGAAGCGATACGACTGTGATTCGTCAGGGGAGATCATTACTCTTCACTCGGGAGGTCTGCCATGGAAAAACCACTTGTACGAACTGGAACATGAATACAAAATTCAGCCATGCATCAAATTTGTTCTTTATACAGATCAAGTTGGAATGTGGCGTGTGCAGGCAGTACCGGTAGAGGGAAAGGCGTTTGAGAATCGTTTGGGTTTGCCCAAGGAATGGAGGGGGGTGAGAGATCAAGATTTGGAAAAGGTGGCAGGGATTGATGGGTGCACCTTTTGTCATGCTGCTGGATTTATTGGGGGAAATAAGAGTTATCATGGAGTGCTCGAGATGGCGAGGGTCGCTTTGCGGGATGGTAGTTAAAGGTGCGTAAGGTTGGAGTGCTACAGAGTTGACAGTTTTGGATGTTTTCACTGATGAGGTCTACAGTAAGGTAAAGAAAAGGTATTGAAAGACTGACGATTATGGAGCAAGTGAAAAATATGCATACTATAATATACTTTGCATCCCGTTACAAAAATATAATAACTAAGAGACTATTCTTATCATCGCTGAAGATTCTGCACCCTCAGATACTCTAATTTAGACATTTTATTTAGTTGCCATTTCTAGAAATCATGCCATGCAAATGCAAACGAGCACACATAAATGTCTTTCAGGTAAGTAAAGAATTTTATTCTTGTGACTTCCCTGTTTCCATTTGACCAACCTACCAGCAAGGATGAAAATAGCAAAATTTTTGCACTTAGTTTCAACTGTGATTCTTCACTATCAAGTTGAAATCAGTCTTTTTCTTCATTATTAAACCCCTACCATATTTTTGGCCATTTATGTCATGGGTTGTTTTAATTTTTTTAAAAGAAGAGCTTTGAATGCTTCATAAATCACAAAATAGTTTACCTGCCTGCCTCCTCACAACTTCCATAGCAAGTCTGAACAATACATGAATAGTTATAGAAGTATGTCAATGTCAATATCCATATGCACAGCAATTGTTTAGGCTAGTTTAGGTGTGCCCTTAGCTTAAGAAACCATGGCCTTGCAATGATCCTGGAAGCACCCTGTAAAACAAAAACAGAAGATATCATAAACAAGCATGTAAAGGGAGAGTACTTTCTGTTATATGACATTGTTACTACAAAGCTGGTTGTAGGAAATTAAACGTAAGCCAGCCCCTCACCTTTCATGAATGTCCTGAAAGCAGAGGAAGATGGAAGGGTGACTATAAAAAAAACATGCATTTGATGCTGAAGAGCTTTGAGATGGTTATTGGTGTTTCAAAGTCAACCTGACATAGATTGTGAGCTATAGTTGCCTGTTACATTAATGCTGTAATAGTTTCATGCTTATCTCACTTGTGAAATAGTAGTCCCCCCACAAGATACCAAAACTAACCTATCATTATATGTTAACTAGACATATTTGGTATTCCTGTTTTTATAAATGCTCATTAGCACATACATCATCCCATTACAAATAGGCTAATTTTGTTCATAGAAAAACTTAAGGCAATTGATCCACTTAGTCGGGACTTCAATCATCACCTTAATGTCATAAATCATCCAAACAGCTTCTAAGATTAATTTCACAGTAACGAATGCATATGGTTAAAGAAGTACATCACTTGTATCTCATGTGCCCAATCATTTACAGAAGGATTAAAAGAGAGCCATTCTTAATCACAAAAAATCATTTGAAAGAGCAAGACACAGGCAGATCTAGAGATGCCTGCCATAAAAATAAGATGATCAGGTAAATCACTCAGACAGAATCATGTTAAAGATGTTGAGGCGATTCAATCATACCTTTGCTAAGCTGAAGAAGAATACTTTTGAGACTTTGACCGGTGATAGTGGAGTGACTGGGAAATGAGAAAAGTCCAGTTTGCTTAGATTTAGATACAAGAGTTTGCACATAATGAATCCAGCCTTAAACACAGAGCAAAGAGAAAGCTTTGGGTTTGATTATTGAAAGAATGTCATCAAATATGATGTATAATCAGATATGGAAGTTATACCTGTGAAAATTTCTCAATAAGTATATGTCAAACAGAAAATGTTTATCATATTCAGTGGTAACAGTGAAAGAAAGTCTCATGCCTACACAAAGATATATTGGAATATTAACAAAGCATGAACACAATGCCTTTGTTGTCAAGGTAGGATAAAGACTTTGAGGCTCTTAAATGCTATTGGCAGTGACCTTCATACCAAATGACTTGACAGTCATCTTTTGAAAGACTGTAAGTCTGCGGTGAGATAAAAGACATTATAATCATGATCATTGCTCCAGTGATGTATACTATATGCGACCAGTGCAAAAATGATTAACATGACCTCAAATAATTTACAGATGTGGGTTTGGCTTTAGGCATCACAGGCTGTATTGCCTTTTAACTTTGCAGGAACAACTTTCCTGAATTCTCAAAGCAATGGAACAGAGTGAAATTTGCTGAGCTAGGCATTTAGTTGCCATACTTGGAATCTCTTTGTAATGAAGTAACTTCATTCAAACTACTTGAATGACACAACTCTCCATGCATAACACAACCTGGGTGAGATGAGCCAAGGATGCTCTCAGGGACTCTTGCCACAAATATGCCCAAAAGGGGCAC
>JALLPD010000746.1:0-14421 GCA_036940065.1 Cyclotella cf. meneghiniana
CTAATAAAAAATGCAATACATAATACTACAGTACCTAGGCAAGTATTACAATACAAAAATAAGTCTATTTACAATACTATTTTAAAATAAGACTATTTCCAAATCTTGGGAATAGTGGTATCCCTCGGGAATAGTGCTATCGCTTGGGAATAGTGCTATTGCTTGGGTATAAGAATCTTTTCTATGTGGGAATAGTACGTTGCCACATAGCTCTCAAGAATAGTGCTATCCCTCAGGAATAGTGCTATCCCTCGGAAATAGTGCTATCTCTCATAGTGCTATTAATAGAGCTATTTCCAGGCGTTAAGCTTTATTCGAGATATGGTCTACTTTCTACTGTGGTATTCGATCAGGATTTATCAAAATTAAATAAAATATTACGTTAATAAGCTTAGCATCATCTCCATTTTTACTTTTTATATAGGTAGACAAGTTCTCTCAACCTCAATCGGGTTATCAGAGCAACATAGCCTATCCGAGTGATGCTCAATAAGACCCAGCCCACTCTGTTGGAAATTCTACTCCTTATCTATTAATTCCACTGCGCACTTGTTTGATTCAAGCTTCTTCAGGTTTTATGGTATATCCATTAAGGAGGGACTACCATACAATACAATACCTCTACCGTAAAAAGCGGTGTGATAGACACACCCTAGCGATAGACACACTTTACAAAATCTCACCATTTTTACAGACATTTCTCTTTTTGCGCCCTTTAACCCATCATTTTTGCCTACATGCATCAGAAATAGGTTTGCCTTTCATAGACGAATCTTCCCATATGCTGAGCTCCCTATAGTTCCTCTTGGTTTAAAAGTTATGGCTGACTGTCATGTTAGTTACTACACATCACCTTGCTTTTTTGGTGGGCCTACATATTTATGTAATATTTTTTCCTGCTCCACAACAACACAGATTTACCTTTGCTCCCACCACTGGAAGAGGTTGTTCCAATTGTCGGTATTGTCCTCACATTACATGGGTGCACATTTGATGTACACAGCTTTGGTTGTGGGGTGGGAATGTGCTGCTGTTGGCAAGGACCTTGTGCAGCTTTGGTTGATTGTTGCATCTGCCACGGAACCGGATGAACTTGCAGTTGGTTTTGTTCTCGGTGACGGGAGAGGTCATTCAAAGTTTTTAGAATGTAAACTAACTTAATTTTACATTAACAAAAACTGAATAACAAACAGCTAAAATGTAAATTATCATAGATGAATTCTTTGGTTTGGTTGATTGTTGTGTCTGCCGGAAACAGCCACAGAAAAACCTGATGCACAAAACCAGCTGCAGCAAAACCATGGAACTGGCCACCACCAAACCTGAAACCATCATTCAGCATAGCCAAACTGAAAGCTACCAATCCAAAAGATGCCAAACTGGAAGCCGCTGAACCAAAAACTGTCAAACCAAAAGCTATCAAACCAGAAGCCACTGAAGGTTTGTCATGGTTGGCTTGACATAAAGGTGGGCGGTAAGTGGACGGGATGGTAGAAAGCCTCCTTCTACCATAATGAATTGGTCCAGACAACAGGGGCATAAAAAATGATAGAAGTACGGTAGTATCTATCATTATTTTTTGAATAGATGTCTTCATTTCACTAGCTTTAAAAGTCTAAAAACACAGTGCGATAGACACACTTTACAATATCTCAGGACATTTGGTGTGTTCATCACACCACATTTTATGGTAGGTATGCACTTTTTTAAAATGAATGCAGTTCTAAAAGTATTGATTTAATTTACAGCTTCAATTGTCTACACACATTACCCATGTAAAAAGACAGGTATTTTGTGATCCATGATTCTTTACACTTCAATACTTCCAATTCTGATGCCATCAGTCGAACTACGATTACTTTCAACATCATCATCCATGTCCTCCTTTTTGCACTTTTTTGTAGAGTTCACCTTCAATACCCTCAAGAGAATGTTCTCCGACTTCTTCACATACCACTCCATTGATTCCATTTGGTGCTGCACTGTCTGTTGTAATTGTTGTATTTGAAGTTGTTGCATGCTCTGAAATTGCTGCATCTGCTGTTGCTGAGACATATGTTGTTGCATCATAACAAGCAAGGCGGTCTCCCTGATTCAACACTCTCATTTCCACCACCATCAAAACTATTTGCAATCCTGTCCATAGACTTCAAAACTAATCCCCTTCTATGATGAGTTGAATTCTCATTCTTCATAGACTTACCTGACTTTGTTTTCTTGGAAGCTTTACTACTTGATGCAGCACTCATTGAAGCATTGACAGTTCTGATAAGTATGGAAGGTGTGACAGAAGAGTTCACTTGAATGGTGGGTATTGTGACCAGAAAAACAGGGACTGCATCATTGATGTTGTCACTCTCTCTGACATTCAAGGAGAGAAGTGTCAGCGCATTAAGTTTAGGAGGAAGATCTCCCCTCACCTCTCCCTGATCTGTAGGTTGGACATCCACTTCAGCATGAGTGCCATTGGTATTGTTTGTAGAATCCCCTTGAGTGTCATATTAGAGAAGATGAAAATCATGGCTATCTTCTGCCAAAGAATCACCAAGAATTCCTGAGTTTGACTGGCACTGAAGGTGCCTCTCATTCTCAATACATCAGTAAATCTGGCCCGCAATGTCATCGGTGCTGCTTGTGGGTTTTTTGAAGTTGTTACAAAGTTTTCCTACCCAGTTGTTGTGTAGATTGTCTTCAGTGTGAAGTTCATGCTCACTGGTCTTGGCCATGTACACAATAAAGACTAGATTCCATGCTTCAGCACCATTGGGTAGGAACCTCTCAATGATGGGGAAGAGGAACCGGAAACACGCCTACCATATCAATTGCATTGAGGAGGAGGTTCTTCGTCTCTGGCCGTGATGTGCCAGGCCAGGAAAATAATGTGATGTTGTCAAATGGATTGGGCAGACAGGTCATCAGACACATGAAAATTCATTCCATAAATGTGGATGTTTGGTCATTTGGCAGAGGTAGAAGAAAAATGAAGTTTGGACTCAAAAAAGCCTGTGCAGACATGGCGACTTTTCTTCAAAATTTTTCTGTGTTTGGAAAAAAAATCCCACATCTGATTATTTGGAAGGGACTTGGTAGCAATTTGGAAGAATCAAATATTTAGTTATTTGGTTATTTGAACAGATAGACAAATTACAGCAGGCACCCATTTTGGTGTGGTCATCGTAAAAAAAATTATGATTGTTCCAAATCCAAAAATAATGTGCACTGTTCCAGAAGTGTGATATGGATAACTTGTGAAAAAGATGATTCCAGCAAATCATAAAAAAGTTTTATGATATTCCTGTGTTCTTGTTTAAGTGGATTATCTTGTACCTTACTACTTGTGCTAACCAAAAATTCGATTTCATTAAGCAATTGATAGATGAACGAAAAGTATTTTGTCAATACTACCTTGTCAGTTGTAACAAAAAGGAGATAATAACATGTAAAAATACTCTGTCAACTTTGATCTCTTGGCCGTCGTGTTTGAATGCATCTTCACCATCAGATAAAATATGTAACACATACAAATAAAGAGTCAATTGTTTGTGCCCTTCTGGCACAGACTTATTCCAACATATAAAACATTTACTCGAACGACATATATCAACACTTTCTCTCAAAGATGGATTGTGATCTAACTCGTTACCAACCCATCACATGTTGCACTAGGCAATCCCTTTGTGAAAATATCTTCTAGTTGGTCAACTGTGTTAATTTTCAATAACTTGATGCCATGTTTCTGAATTTCTTCACAAAACCAGACAGTTTTGATTGCATACTACTTGCTAAGAGGAGTAAACTCAGGTGGAATAGTTTCTGCCAAGACCAATGCTCTAGAATTGTCTTCATTTATTGACATGTGCATTGCCACAAGATTCTTTGTCTCCAGACCCATTATATTCAACACTCAAACCAACATCGCAATTGTAATCAGCTCATGGCAGTAATGTGCCAATGCAATGATTTCTTCCTCCATAGTGGAAATAGCCATTTCAGATTGCAACTTAGATACCCAGACAACAGGGCATTCTAAGACTGGGATCAGGAAACCCATTCTACTCTTGACACATTCAGACTCAATGATTTTCATGTAGCTATAATGCCCAGCAAAGTCAGCATGCGGATAAGCATCATTGTTGAGGCTCTGTCATGATTTATGGAGTAGTGTAGCCTTGAGACAACGCTCAATTCCCTTTAAGGCTTTCTCCTGAGAAGTTGTGGATTGAAGATATACCTTGCACAAAAGTTGACAGCATAGGCAATGTCTGGCCTGGAATGGCCAATCAAATAGAGTATCATTCCAACCACACTCGAATAACTAAATGAGCCTTGTGAGCCCTTTGCCATCAATATTTTGTGTCAAGAGCTTAGCCTTGGAAGGAGTCCATTTATTTGTAGCCAACTTCAAATCCAAACCAAATGCTTCCAAAAATCAATGCATTAGCCCATTTTGCTTCGTTGCAATGTAGCCTTCTTCTGTCCTAGTTGTATCAACACCCAAAAAGTCAGCAGAATCCTTGCTCGTGCAACTTTGATCCAGGCTTGTGATGTAGGCTTGGTCTTTTGACCAGAATAGAATGGAACCCACAAATGCAAAAGCCACAACCCAATCACTCACAAAAAGATAAGGATCAGACTTTGACACTGTCATGCCAGAATTTGGCATGGCCTTAGTCAAGAACTGCCAAAAGGCACGAGGACTCTGATGCAGTCCATTCAGAGTCTTCTTCAACTTTCAAACTTTCCCTTTCTTGTGAAATCCGAGTGGCATCTTGAAAAACAATTTCTCCTTAACTTGATCCAAATCATCATAGAGAAAAGCAGCCATCATATCACCTTGCTTTGACTTGAGTTCAAATACACTCTCAAGAATAAGCAGCAATTGAACCGTTGTCCATTGCACTACAGGTTCATACATCTCAAAAAAAGTATATACCTTTGAGTTGTTGATCACCACGGACACAAAACCTCACTTTGAATTTATTGACCTTGCTGTTGGGAAATCTCTTGAGCTTAAACACCCGAATTGAGTCAATAACATTCATTGAATCATTTGATCAACCACTTCCCATGCATCCATTGACTCCAAGGTTTCAACCTCCTTCTAAGCTGCCTTCCAATATTCTTTCTTGAATGAACCTTACATTGCTTGATGCCAATTTGGGTTACCTTCCTTACTTGCTTCACATTTGGCTTTCAGAAACAATGGGTGAACCCAATTGGAAATTAGGTCATACCTTGTGACAGTATAACCACAATTATTTGCAGCAAAATGAATGAACTTAGAAATAGGACAGGCCATCAAAGCCTCAACTGACAGCACTTTAACCTCTGTCAATATGATGAGTTCATCAGGTTGTTGTCTCTTCTTGGTCATGTGCTTTTGGTACTCACTTCTCCTGCAACTAAGCCTTTACATATAAAGTGCCCGCCTGACACCCGGAGGGACTTGTTTCTCTCCATAAGTGCAGTTGTATTTCACACAAATGTGTCAGCTTTTTCCATCAGTGCTCCAACCCAGTCCCTCATTTGCAGCTTCCTCTTGAGCTTGTGTTGGAGGTATTGGAGAATCCGGTGGTGCAACAATAGGAATTGGTGGGGGGTTTGGAAGGATAGAAAAGATGTCAATGGCAGGAGTGTCAGATTGTTCTGGAAGTAGAATTTCTTCTTGACTCCAATAGTTCAAAAAATCATCTCCTCCTGTGTTGAAGTCAACGATCAATCATCACTCTCAGCATCAGACTGCTCTAGATCTGGTAGCCAATCCCATAACCTCTTCAAACAACATTTGACAACATGTCTCCAAGTCACCTTGGTGGACAGCATGAGTGCATTGCCACTCAAGCTCCTGTCGTCTCTCATGCAACTCCAGCTCAGAAAGCCAAACTTCATCCAATAGGGAGGGGTTGTAGATGAGTATGCCATCATCGTCATATTCCTCTTCAGCATGACAATCACAACTATTGACAAAAAACTCATCACAAATGTTATCCAACTCGTCTCTTAACATGTCATCGTGAAAGACAGTATCAAACTCATCATTGAACACCATGTGATACTGGGGACTAACATATCCCATGTGGAGGCTGCAGATGAGAGCAGCAGTAGACAAGTGCTGCTTCAAGAATCCCAAGAGCTAACCCATACATGTTCATGGATTCCACTTTGGTAGTTTCTTTCATCCTTGCAACTTAGGCTGTGATTTAGTTGGACCGACAGTCCAATAATGAATAGAGTTTTTGGCGATTATTTGATTTTTTTGTCTGTTCACTTTTGACTAAAAATCATGGTTTAGTTGAAAATCTTAAAAATTTCCAATAGTTCAATAGTCAAACAGTGCAACAGTGTGTTCAAAAAGTGTGAGAATAATTTATTTTTGTTACAAAAATTAATTTTTCAGCAGACTCCATCAAATGTTCGCAAGAGATTGTTTTTTGTGAGAGAACTTCAGACCAATGCGGCAGTCTCTTGGTCCACTCTACAGTGGTTGGGATCTTGATCACTTCCAATGCAATCAGGTCTGAGTCTGCCACTTGCAGCATTAAGCTGGCAAAACATGTGAGACTCTACTGACTGTTGCAGCGATGGCTCTACAAATTAGTAATGAAATGATTTATTTCATAAAGTTCATTAGTTAATTAATTAAGTTTCAAGTTAGAAATTCAATTAATCAATTAGTTATGCACTTGTAACTTAATAAGTTAGTCAATAATAGAACTGTGTTGTTGGGTTGCGGTCATTGGATTCTGATCTTGGCCGTGCCAGCTGTTGTGTTCAGTGGTCATCAAGAGTTAGGCAGCAAGGTGTTTGTGAAGGATTTTGTGCATTGAAAAGAGTGGTTGCATGCATAAAAAATGGCAGGAATGCTATTGGCCTATTGAGATAGGTCTAAAATCGAGGGGTCAATAGCACTTGCTATTGGACTATTGGGCCTCACTAAACTGAATAGGTCAATAGCAAATTGCGATTTTTGCTATCTATTGCGCCATTGGGACAAACTAAATCAACAATTGCGAGAGCCAATAGTGCAATATACTTTTTAGCGATAAAAACTGATAAAAAATGTTATTCACTATTGTACTATGGTTCCAACAAATTCACAGCCTTATGGTAAATTCTTCCTCTGCTTTTAACGAATGGGGGAAAACTTCAGCATGCTGTTCAAACCACATGGTACAGCGGGTGTTAATTGTTCTTCTTTCTTTTGCAGCGCATGCTAGAAGTTTTAAAAAGTCTTGACGTTTGCGAAGTATTTTGGCGAGATTCAAACAAGCGGAAACTCGACAAGCTTTCGTACGTACGAATCAGTATTTGAATTTAAATAATGGCTCTATTCGTCTCGTGCAGAGGTCGGCGCCAACGTCGGATCTGCCCTCATCACCATCTATCACCATGCATGACCTCACCGGCATCGATCGAATGCCGTGTTGTCTAGCAGTATCGTATTGTATGAGCATTGTGTTTGTGCGGGAAATATATCAAAATCATCCCTCTTCAAGCGCGGTTCGTCCTCCCATCAAGCCACCTATTTCGCTCCTTGACTAAAATCGAATGATCACGGGAACAATGACACGATCGAGTGCACGAGATCAGTCTTTGTCGCCGTACTCACTCTCTAAAGAAAATGACGAACAAACCGACGAATTGGAGGGAATGACTGGTGAATGGAATGAGTTACAACGCATGACGAATAAAGGAGTCTGTGAGGAGGAGGAGGAGCTGACGACGTCCGGACGAACGTATCAAGAATTGGTGGAGCAGAATCACTACGGAAGAGAGTCCATTCACGACGAATCTATGACGGATGAGAGCGAAATGCAGGAAGAGGAAGCCTCGGATTCCAATTTCAATCGTCGAAAGAGCGTAGGGGTGTTTTTAATGGGGAGAAATTCGATTAGCAACTGGACCACATGGGGAAACGAGAATCCAGTCAAGGCTGGTGGAGAGGAGGAGGTCCCGGTCAGTGTCCACACGAAGGAAGTGAGAGTGAGCAGCCTCGAAACGCCGCTTCTGAATAAGCTAGACACGAGTCACGTTAACACTTCTCAGCGTCGCTCACACGCAACTAGTCGACAGCGATCCAGTCAACGTCAACGTTCTATTGCCAACCATGAGAGAACGTCTTCGTACTCCCACACAAAGCATCCATCCGCATCGTCTCTGCCTCGACGGTCAACACTTTCCAACAACTTATCGCATATTTCCAGCTCTTCGAGTTCCCTTGGCGAAGATGTTTTGGGGGAGAGCTGGAGTCCCATTCGATCTAGTCTGGATAACTCCTGCAGGAACTTTGTTCGCGAAGATCATTCGTGTCACGGTGTTGACAGTCATGGGACATCTCCACAGAGAACCCATTCAAAGTCACCTTTAAAGTCGGCATCTAGAAATAGCCGCTCCAAATCTCCAGTGAGATCTCTCCTTAGATCTCCCAATCGATCTCCTCTCGCGGATATCTCTCCCAATCGATCGCGTCGTGGCGCTTCTCCCAAGAAGTCTCCAAACACATCTTCTCTCAAACAAATTGCAACTACTTTGTCACCCAATGGGACGTTTTCATTGAAGGAACCCGCGGGAGACGCAGTCTCTCAAGTAACGGAGAATACTACCAATGATAACACGTCTTCAACGAAATCACCCAGAGCAAACAAGGTTTTAGGGAATAGAACAAAGTTCTCGCTGGCAAGCCTTGACCCCAATGACTCTGAAATTCGTCCCGCAGTACAAACAATATTCTCACCTGAGCGTGCCAACGCTGGCATTCATCACGCTAGGTCTCCCGCGCCAACTCCAAACAGTCAACGGCGTGTCATCAAGCGGTTGAGAGCATCGTTACCCATGGCGAATTATTTGATGCCAGAGGATATTGTCGAAGAAGACGCGATGGAGAGCTCCATGAAAAATACGGCTGAAGTGTCACACGCCGAGACGACTTTAGCAAGGAGCAATCCACTTGGTGCGGTGCCTGCTCTCACAACACCATACAGAAACGAATTTGAATTTCCACCCATCCCTCGTCCGAGCATTGGCACCCTCACTCTCCTTCACAATGAGGCTCTTGCTTTAGGCCCTTCTTCTCATCAGTACAAATTGAATTGTGCTGGAACCGATCTTCTTTCGTTGCATGAGGTCATGATACCCGCAATTGCCTACTGCACCAACGCTACATTAAAAAAACTACAAGCCAAAGCTCAAAGAAATACCAAAGATGGAATGCCTGTTTATCAAGGGAAAGATGTTGTTGATGTCATCCAAACGTGCAGAAAAGTAGTGGTCAAGTGTACTTCCCATGCCATTGAAGTAGCTAGTAAATCGTGGAGGGACAGACAAGAGCACCGCCATCAACGCCAGGTTCAACGTTATGCTATGGAAATGGAGAATCAAAAACGTCTCCACATGGAGGCCAAGATGAAGCAAAAGAGAGACCGCGCCATGGCACGCCAGCAACTCCGAGAACGTAGAAAATATGAGAAACAAAAAAAACATCCTCGCAACAAGGAAATGTGGNCCAAACTCATGATGGACATTCAAAAACTCGAGAAGGAAGAGCGTCTATGGAAAGATGCTTTATCTGAAATCGATTCCATGGAAACGAATCTCCAACCTCCCGAAAAAATTGATTTGGAGTCATTGAATCACACTAAGAGTGCCAGAGTTGAACGACAAGAGCAACTTTGCAATTCTGTGATGGAAACGCAGTTTGATAAAACATCAACTACCATTATACAAGATATTACCATTGCTACCGAACGAATTCATTGGATGCTCCAAAGTGTATCACTTGCCATGGAGGAGTCTAATCGATTGCGTCAAGAGGCATTTACCAAGTATCAGTATGATGGACACAAGTTTTATGGGTATCAATGTGGGGATTCAAAGGGTTTATTTTTTGCACTTTCGATGGATGATTCATTTGCAGGGTAGAAAATGTGCTGGTTGGGGAAATTTTACCTGCAGGCGATTTCATAAATGATATATTTGATGAACGAGAGTCCAACAAGAATTACTATAGATTTCTAAGTTTTTGATGCTTACTTTCCTTGTTTGGCTGTGACGATGAAAAGAGGTGCTGCCTGCACTACAATATTTTGTGGGCGATAAAGACCACAGATTGTTACTGGACACTTCTTAGGTGCTAATCTGCCACAACCAAATAATTCAATCTCCAGTAATGTTGAGTGATCAGAAAAACTGTTTTTGCTATCTTTTTGCTCTCATGCCATCATACCAAACATCAATGGTTTTTGGTACATTAGGTTAAGCCTTTCACAACCAACAGCGGATTCTTGGACTATTTCATGTTTTTGGTACTCATACCCTCATGAGTTGAAAATTCTCCATTCTGTCAACTGTGGCACTGTTGAAATGGCTCGTTTCCGATAGCCCAAACAAAAATCTAACCCAGCTCAATTTGTGTGGCTACATACCGCCATCTAGCTCAAACATATTGTGTGGGCTAGTTTACAGGAGGGCACATTTTTTACATTTCCCACCACAATTTTCCTTTGCAGCAGCCATAAAATTGGTGCCACATACCCAGAAGTATTTTACAACCGCCCATCTTGCTTCTTTGTTGCCACGGCAACTTCTGAGTCTTCCTCTTCTCTTCACACTATTTTTGGATATTGTATGATGAATATGCACCCTCGTCTGGGTCAGAGAAGAAGGGCAATGTAGAGGATATCAATAAGATGGGCAGCATTCAATCCAGCATTCTTGCTCAGCCTGATGTCACATTGACACAGGGATAATCAGAGCAAAGAAGGCATTAACTACCAAAATATCCAAGAATCCTTGTAAAAGTAGATCATCACAAGCAGCTGTGATGTGCTCCTTCTCTCATCAAAATTCTTCCTGGAGGTCGGCTGTAATTCAAAGCATTCAACTGATAACAAACTCAAAAAAATTGGGAAAATGTTGCATCCAACTTGAGCTTGTTGCAATGACCAACAAGTTTACAAATCTAAGCATGAGAAATTAGTCATCACATCTTGTTTACCCATCATGAAGAAAGACAACTGAGCCAGGTGTCCAAAAGTTTGTTGGATTTGGCTCAAAGTATCATCCTGTCTTGTCAAATCAAGGATCATACATTGATCAATGTGAATAATGCTGGCGTTTGTTGTATGTATTCAGAACAAGCAAAGTTCTTTGCAAAGCATGCACCAAAAGATTTCTATTGCCTCTTAAAGACATTTTGCTTCCTGTCAGAACTGAAGTTTGACATGGATGTCCCTAATGACGCATCAAAGCCCCCCTCCCTAAGACTTCAGGTGTCATGATGAAGAGTTGAGATGGATGCTGAACACTATAGTTTAATGCAGAGTTGATACAACATCAATCGATGAACAAAATTTGATCAGAAAGAATCTGTTTACAAAGCAGGTTCATCAACAAGTTTAATCTATCTTCCATCAAGAAGCAGTCACCTCATCAGTCATAATAAGTCAAGCTAACTGATGCCATTAACTTTGTCATTGACAAAGTTACTTGATGCTTTGCTGCTCAGTCTGCATCAGTGGTAAAAAATGATGAGCTTTTAAAAACATTTGATGGTGGATTGGAGAGGGTGCAGCAAGAGGTGCATTTCATCTCAAAGAATAAAATAATGATGAGTTGTCCTTCTCCAGTGAAGAAAGAGTAATTATCTGAACTACTCTTGATCCTATCAATCAATGTCAACGATTTGAAAATAAAGGAAGAGACTTTAGTCTGGTGAAATGAGGTTCATTTGAAGAAAATGGAATGTGTCATAAACAAATATTGTTATCTGCAACTTCTTCTAACCTGATGGCAAGAAACTTTTTCATCTCTTAATCTCACCTTTTTTGAGAAGCTGGAAAAATTTTACAGCATATCTTGGTTGCATCCATGTATCAGAGCGTGTCTGGTATTCTGTGAGAATCTTCACAACCAGCAACAATCTGTTTGGTACCACTCTTTGAAAGTTTCCTAGGATAGATATTTAAAAACTAATGTCATTAAACTTCACTCTTGCCACAGACACAGCATAGTTGCAAGTTTAACTCTGCACTCTGGGTGTAGTCAAAAATTCACCATAAGACACTCTTTAAAAATATTGTTAGTGCTGGAAAAATTTTCATGTGCATGTTTATTGACTCACAACCTGTGCTATTGATTGTTGTCTCAAAACTCATTATGACACAACAAGCAAGTTTTGAAGTCAAAGGATACACAATTCTTTCGTAATCCTGAGCATACATTTGAACATATCATCATCCAAACAAGACACAATATTCTATATCTCTCTGGCAATCGTCTTTAAATCTTTGTTTTCTTTTGATGTATGGCATTCAGCACTATCAGAGAGTAACCTCTTGCTGCCAAGAGGGGCAACATCAGTGCATGTATGATGTCTAATGTCTACTGTCATATCTAAAATGATATCATCAGTATTGAAACTGGATTTGTCTCGTATTTAAACTGGAAATCCCATATATCTTGCATGATATAGAGGAAAAATAATCATTACTATAAGTGAGAGCTCTTCTTCATAAGAGATTATAATGGACATCCAGTATCTATACTAGATAAGACCAGTCTTGACACTTGACAATAACTTTCATGTCCCAATATTGATCCTGGATTGCCAGTATCCGTACTGGGACAGTTACAATATGGGGTCAATGGGGCAAGTCTCATTAACAACGCAGTATCAATGCTGGGCATCCCGTATTGAAACAGGATGTCATCCATCCAGTATACACACTGGAGTCCCCCGACTAAGAAGGTGTCAAAATCTTGGCATATGTCAGATGGTGTTCTTCCTACAAAGGAGGAAGGGTACAGTCACATGGTATTTTTGCTTTTGCAACAAAGCAATTTAAGTAAAGCTTACACAATTGTGACTAAGCCAGCACATGCGCTCAGTCTTGGATACAGTTCCAAACAGAGTTACAAGTTGTTCAAGGTTTCTGAACAACCATGGATGAAATTTGATAACTTTCACCTTGCCAGTGATCATTATCAAAGAAGACTGCTACATCAGTGAGCCAGGGTGCAGCACCACCCAGGACACAAGATATCAAGCACAGAGCTTACCACTCAGGTGCAGTGTCATGAGCATACACACTCAGAAGCACAGAGGTAACCACTCCAGTCCAATACTCCTTTAGAGTATGAGTGAAAGAGCAGACTTTCAAAATTCTGTCAAAGAGAATAGTTGACACTAGCTAACAATACAAGCTCAGCTGCAAACATGTTACTGAAGTTTCCATAGACATGTGAAACTGTTTGGTTGAGCTTGAGTGATTTGAAGATATTGCCTATCTCTCTAGAACTCACAGTTCAGGGGAGGGCTCAGATGATATAAAGATAGAGCATATCCAGTTGTCATATGCTAACTGGTAGAACTGTGAGCAATAAGGCTATCTATGGGTGGCTATATTTACATGATTGGTTGTAGAAATTATAAGCTCAAGAATGAGCTTTAATATATGTATTTTTAGCAAACAAAACATTGTCAAAATCACCATTGATCATTGGAGGCAATTTTTAGGGTCCAACTGACGGTATAATCTCAAGTGTTGGGGCCAAATGTAGAGATCTTCCTGCAGTTGGATCACCAGACTGCTTTTGTGTGGCAGTTGGATCAGCAAACTGCCATTGAGTGTAGAAACTGCACTAATCCCAATTATCTCCCCTTTCTGGAGTTGGATCTCTAAATATTCAAATTTAAATTGAGTATCCATTACTTCATCTGTTCTAAATAAGCAGTAGGGTACAGCCTAAATATCTAAATAGATAAGTGGCCTATGACGCTCGCCCCCACTAATGAAGTATCAGGGTAACCCACTGACACCAACAACAAAAAATCAGAAAAAGGTAAAATTTTTTTGAAAAACCTTTTGTATGAAAAGGGAAAAATATTGAGCGGTGTAAGTATGACACATAAGTGACTGTAATTATACTGTATGGAGGTATAGTTGTACTACTGTATCAACTGTTATCAAATCATATGTTGTATGGAGAGGGAGAAACAGAAACTCATTTTATGACTGAGTTGTGATAGACTAGTCTTCAAAAAAAGGAATGACTCTCCAAATATTAAGCCGTTCTGCATTGTGCCCGCATTTAATCCTGATAATACTATTTGTATGGACTTTTGTTATAGTCTATGCATCTTTTTGGCTTGGCTGTAAATTCCGGCAGAATTCCGGCAGAATTCCGGCGGAATCCCGGTGGAATTCTGGTATGGAACCCGGAATATATTGTTTTTACCGTAACCTGATTACTGTTACATTGAGATTAATGTGACGCTCGAAAAATGTTAGCATTAGGACTAGTACTAAGGTTAGGGTAGTGACATCACAAAATTAGACTCCTACACAGTAATATTCACTGGAACGACCGGAATTACTGCAGTAACTTCAAAAAATTACTGGTTACTGTGTTTTGGTGACAGTA
>JALLPD010000747.1:0-14414 GCA_036940065.1 Cyclotella cf. meneghiniana
ATGGGTACTTATCCCAATTTTTCATCTTCTCAAGTTTATCTTTCTGGGACTGTGCAAAGCTCCCATTAGTGTGATCTAGATCTTCCATGTCGAACTTGAATTGTTGCATCTCAAAGGCCTTGAATGTCAGATGAATGCATGTTGTCGAGGTGTACTTAGATCGATCATAAGAATCTACAACTTGAATGGTTCAATTTGCCGATGTGCTGAACGCAAACTCCCAAAAATAAGGAGTTGCATGTACACAAAATATGTCTTTAGGGAAATCAACCTTGAAACACGTAGCGGTAAGATTGATGTCATTGTTTGCTATGAATCCAGCTGCACTCTAACAGTAACATTTCACCACGTTCAGTTGTCAATTCAAAGTTTCATTGGTGTACTTTGAGATTTGATTGAGGTTGACATGGAATCGTGCATCTTGCTCGCAGTTTGGGCCATGGTAGATGTCAATGTCATTTGCAATGAGTGGTTCAAAATCTGGAATGCCATTAGTGTTTTCACTTATCTCGCATAATGATTCAACTCTGTCTTAAGTGGCTAAAATTAAGACCCTCTACAGGTCAAAGCTGATGAATACCCCCCATNGATGAATACACCCCATGAGCTCAGCCTAGCCAAAAACGAATACCCCCCCGGGGGGGTACACTTCATGGCAACCTCCTGTAGCAGTTTGTAGTCCTCAGTTTAATAATTTCAATAGTTCATAATTTTAAGCTCCAATCATCAAGCAACTTCTTGTTAATACTTCCTTATCTATCACTACTTTTCCCTAAGATTCGGCTAAGGTCATTCCATAGGTAAAGTGCTCCTACTAATTACTACCAATGGGTATTGCAGGTTTTCCTGACATCTTCCAAGAAAAGATATCTCAGCTATTGGCAACCCTAGAGTTTGTAAGAGCTTATCTTGATTACTTCTTGTGCATCACAAATGGAAGCCTGAAAGATCATCTAGATATATCAAAGAGAGTCCTGATCAGGTTTTGAGATGCAGTCTTGAAGGTCAATGCACCAAAGCCCTCATCTGTGACATATCTGGGTATATCCTAACAAAAGAAGGTATTAAACCCCACCTAAAGAAAATATACAGGCAAGCGTTGCATTGACACCACCACTCTATGATAAACAGCTATGTAGGTTTTTTGACACGGTCCAATTCTAAAGAGATCACTGGGCAAGAAGTAGTGAACTGCTCATCCCACTCACTGATATATTTGATGAATGTAGACACACTAAACTCACAAGGACAAAAAATACAAAGAAAATGCTGTGGCAATGGGATGACATTCATCAACAAGTACTTGACAACATAAAGGCAGCCATTGCAAAAGATGTTATCTTGGCTTACCTGCATTATACTCAGGGTTTTGAGATTGATACAGCCAGCTCCAAAATGCAATTGGTAGCTGTGATAACTAAAAATAATATGCTGCCGGTGTTTTTCAATTGGAAACTGAGTATGATACAGCAAAAATATTGCATGACCAAACAAAAGCTACCATGAATAGTTGAAACAATGATAGAGTTCAGAGGAATGCTATCAGGGCAACAAAGAACTGTCTTTACAGACCATAAAAAACTAATGCATGATGCTCTCAGTCTAACCTCCAATCAAGTGTATCACCAAAAATTGCTCTTAGAAAAGTATGGCCCCACCACTGTGTTTATGGATGGAATCAACAATATTTATTCAGACACCATTTCACTATTGGACTATGGCCCTGTCAAGGATGATAGAAACAATTCAATGCACTGTACACAATGTTGGTGTTATACTACCAAAGAAAATGGTACATTTATGACAAAGAACAAAGAAGCCAAAAATTTTGTATTTCTCAATTACAACAAAGAGGTTGTGATCAATCCCATGACTACTAAGGAGACAGTGGAATCACAAAATAGAGTTCCAGACCTACAACCAAAAGCAGAAAACAAAAGTGATTCCATTCAGCTGGTCAAAAATACAAAATTTACCCTGTAAGGATGGCAAAATGGTGATTACAAAGAATCTACAACATAGAGCAGAAGTATGGTATCACCACTACTTGCAACATCCGGGAACAACATGCCTTGAGGAAACCCTTTGTACATCAATGTATGCGTACTACCATCCAATCACGTCAATAAGTGTCATAGCTGCTAGGGGGACAAATAGTGGCCATAAAAATATGGGACTCTGCCGGCAAAACTTGTGATTGCCATCCCATGAGAGGTATTATGTGTGGCTTTTATGGGACCATATATCCTCAAGGGCAAGGATGAGACACGAATTGACTTTATGTGCCTCACCATGATTGATCCAGCAACAGAATGGTTCAAAATTGGGAATTGCCAATGTCACACCTGAAAGAGTGTATGGGTACAAAGAGGCAAACAGGCATGGACAAATGTAAACAACAACATAAAACACTACTTTGATTTATCATCAACAACAGTAGGCACTTTGTATAGGCCACAGGGTAGTGTAGGCCACACCTTACAAAATCTCATCTATTTTTGGGAACATTTTCATTTTCAAGCCCTTAAACCTCTCTTTTCCAACTAAACACAGCTGGAATAGGTTCACCTTGGCAAGACCAATCTGCCAAGATGCTGGGCTCCCCGTAGTTCGTCTTCATTCAAAAGTTATGTCTGATTGTCACTTAACTCACCATACATCACCTCACATCACTTGATGTATTTTGGGTAGGCTTACTTATTGTATGTGGTATTTTTTCACACTCAAAATACTGATTTTTCATCTCTCCCACCACCAGAATGGGTTGTTCTGATTGTCGGTATTGTCACAACTGACAATGGATAAACATGTTACAAATACTGTTTCGGTTGTGGAAACTCACAGCGGATGGTGCGGACTGTTCAGCTGATTGTTGCATCTGCCAAGATGCGACAATCAATAAACTCATGGCTGTTTTGTCTCTGTGATGGGAGAGCACATTCAACTTTTAGAATGTAAACAAATTTAGAATGTAAATTAATTTTGTTTTACATAAAATTTAATAAACTGATTAACTAGGATGCAGTAAACACATAATTATTGTAATTAATTCTTAGAATTGGTAGATTGTCACATCCGCAGACAAGGTCACCGTATGGACCCGTGGCTTTCCCCACATTGGATTTGGCTTGCATGCATTCTGCGGTATTGGCAACACTGGTGGGTTCAGCAGCATTGGGATGGTGTACCTGATGCTGCTTGGGCCCGACAGCTGCCAAACCCGCCACCACCAAACGCAACGCCTCAAAACCAACTGCCATCAAACCCACCACACACCACACCTGACACCAGGGCACCAGCTGCCGCAAAATCATGGAACTAATGACCACTGAATCCAAAACAACCAACCAGTACAGCCAATCCAAAAAACAACAAACTTGGAAGATGCCAAACCAGACGATGCCAAACCAGGAGCCTCCAAACTGGAAGCTGCTGCACATGAAGCCGCCAAACCAGAAGCTGCCAACACAGAAGAATGCCATGGTTGGCTTGACATAAAGGTGGGCGGTGAGTGGGCTGGAGGGTACAAAGCCGCCCACCACAGAAATAAACTGGCGGGAAGAAAAGAGGGCATAATAAATAAGAAAGAAGTATAGTACTATCTATTGATATTTTGTTTTAATGTTTTAACAATTCATGTTTTAATTTCACAAAAACATGGTGTGTAGGCCACACTTTACATAGCCTCAGAACATTTGCTGTGGCTAATACACCGTAATATATGGTAGTCAATAGGACCTGATTTTAGTGATACCCATCTAATAGTTGATATATCACAACAGAAGCAAATTTGAACTTCACTTTGAAACCTTTCGTGAAACATTTGGTTTGAAGCATAAGCTGACCAGTGTCAAGAACCCACAAGCAAACACAATACTTGAGCACATGCATCAAATATTCATGGGGATGCCATGAACCACTCAAATTGATATGGTGGAAATAATAACCAAAGATGACATAGCAAACTTTCTCACAAATGCGACATGGGCATTTGCTCTACCCATCATTCAGTACAAAAGCCTCAGTAGGTGCTGCTATATTTTGATGAGACATGATGTTTGATGTGCCCCTCCTAGCAGACTAGACAAAAATGGGGAATATAGACCATGCCAAACGGCCGCTGTACAGAATACGAAAACAAAGGCCATGTTGAGTGGGAATATCAACCTGGCAATAAAGCAATGCTAGGAAAAGATGGTATTCTTGGCAAAACAGAAAGCCAGTATGAAAGTGATCCTTTGGACAATCACATCAGTTCATACAAATGGCACAATAAGGGTTCAATGCTGAACAAAATCAGAATGATTAAACATTTGGAGAGTTACACCATATTTTACATAAACTCAAGTTCAATGGTTACACTATCTCCTCTCTCCAACCCACACTTACGCTTTATACAATGTACATGAGCATTTTTTCCTCATTGGGGTTTTGTGTGTGTGCATTGACTCCTACTTGCTCCATTCGGGGGCAAGCAACACGGATCAAGGATATACATGAGGATTGTATACCAAGGACCTTATCAAAACCAAATGTTTAGCAATAGAGCAGTGCATCAATGACTCCATGTCAATTGCATCACTTGACAACCAGAAGCTCAGTCAGATTATTCTGATAATTTAACATAAATATGTCATGGACAATAAGCCCAGCTAGTCACTCTGATATAATATGTCATGAATGCGAACCCCATCAAGGGTCTTAAGATATTTAAAACCAAATATCATGTAATTGACATGATACTACATGGTAACACCAAGAGGATTGATTTTAATCAATCCTCACTTTTGAGTTGTTGATCATGCTCATTAATTTCAAAAGCAATCAATTGCTACATCCTTCTAACCACCAACACTTGGTTTTTTTCACATTTTTTGGCTCAGGACACTGTGTAATTTTTTTTGGTTAAAATGTTGTGGCTTGTCGTTGCTTGACTCACCACACATCACCTTGCTTTTTTTGTGGGTTTACATATTTACGTAGTGCTTTGTGTCTGCTTGAAAATGATGTTTTCTTCTCTCCCACCATCGGCCATTGGAACGGCTTGTTCCAATTGTCGGCATTGTCGTAACCGATAATGGCCGCATGTGTGAAAACACCAAAAGCTTGCTAGTGTTGGCAAGGCCAGTGCTTGGATGTGTTTTTTTGTCGAGTCTAACGAGAACGGCGGCAACGTACCAAATTGCAGGTTATATTTAGATTGACATAAATCTGTGAGTGGATGGGAGGGTCCAACACCTCCTACCACCAAAAAACATTGTCACAAACAAGATGGGCATAACAGAAATGATTCAAATTTGGTAACTACCATCTACTTTTAGGTATTTCTCATGTTACACCAAAAACACTCTGATAGACACATGTTGTTACAATACAGAACCTCTCAGGACATTTTCATTAGTCCATCTCGCCGATTTTTACTGTAGAACGAACCGACAGGAAAATGGTAGGTGGGTGGGTCATTGTAAGCGGAAAAAAGAAGAGTCCAAAAGGATCGTTATGACCATATTGTGATGACCTGCCTTCCCTGGTAAAACTTGGCGTATCGGGTAGACAACAAATAATTAGTATGGTACAATACAATACCATGAACATGGATCATACTATGGTACCACCAATTCTAAATATGTTGCACTTGGGCATGCAGCATGTACCGTTTAGAAGCACGACATTGAAAATGAGTCGGAATATAACCTACCTATCGGATTGCGTCACTGTAGCGATCTGGCAATACATTTCATCTGAGCTGGTTCAACATAGAATTGGTACTAGACGACTCCCCCTTGAACAAAAAGCGTTTTTGTCCTGTTGTGTTCCCATGTAGGACTCTATCGCACGTCTTTCTCTGTTTTCCGAACAACTCTACGTAAATACAACATGTCCAGGTATCAGTGATTGCTTTTCCCAAGAGATTATTCCACGATGACTAGATTTCTTACTCGACGTTTTCTTTTCTGATCTCACAAATGAAACACAAAAGGAATGCAGGAACAGGTCGAAAATGATTACTCCGATAGGCCTCCTCAATCTGGCACCGCAGAAGTCATGCTTCATTCGTTGTCATAGGTTCCTAGGCACATCCTATGGGGTCTCCTGGGGTCTCTCTCCCTAAAAGCTCATGTCCTATCTATACTTCCTGTCCACCATACCCCACCCCAAACGATCTCTCGCCGGCAGCAGAGACCATGGCGGACACAACTGACGGCAGCGGTCACCGCGCCATGCCCCAAAGCGCACTATCCAATGGCGGCGCGGGCATGTCGAATATGAATGGCAAGAGGCCACCGAGACCGAAACGCATCGCTTCGATCAGCCAAGACGAAGAAAACGACGGCGACGGCGAAGCCTCCCACGACGACTACAACTGCAGCAGCCGCTCGCTGGACACAAGCTCGACGACGTCCACCGCCGTCCACTGCTCTGAAAGTCAGCGCTCGTTCGCCATGTCGCACCGAATCCTCCCCGTGGACCTCTCGTACGGCGACTCCAGCAACAGGCCAGCGCGCACTTCCCGTCGCTCGGCTCGCTTCGCCCGCACGGCCAACCGCCTCACCAAAAGTCTGTCCACGCCCATTCTACGCACCGATTCCATTCTCGACGCGATCTGTCGCCCGGAGCGGAGGTCCAATCGAGAGCGATACAACGCGCGCGGAAGACTGGACTATTATCCTCTGCTGTCCGAACGACGGAGTCTTTCTCCCACCAACCGCGACAGCGCTCCCTTTCGAATTAGAGATCGGCCTCGACCCTCTCGCCTCGCTCGTGCCGGATCGCGCAGCTTTTGTCTTCGTAACGACACCACTGACGAAGGATCCAGAAGCGGCGGGGAGGAACACAGTTTCGGCGATGGTAAGGACGAGTCATACGACAAGACACTCGCAAACATCGCGGCACGGTTTACGAGGAGGGCCACGCTGCCTGAGAATATAAAGCCCATGCAGGACGACCACGAGAGTGACATTATGGATCCGAATGCCATGAGATATTTGCCAAAGATATTGAGGGATATTTATGCACAGAGGCAGCGTCGGAGGCCCTCACAGGTGAGAAGGCACCACTATTGTGTGCTTCAGCGTAGAGATACCTGATTGCTCTCGAGTCTTTGTCATGCGCCCAGATACATTGGAGGGCTTTGAATCCGAAAGCCATCAGTTGATGATGCATGACAATCATTTTTCTAAATTCCATTCTCACATTCACACTGACCCAACACTACAAACTTTCACAGATCGGAGAAGCCAGACTCGCCTCCATTGATCTACGTCTTCGCCTTCAACGCCCCGACAACCTACCCCAATACCAAGACATTCGTGGATCCATACTCATCCTAGATCTCTCCGGATTCACAGCCCTAGGTGAACGGCTGCGCATGGAACTGGGTCCACGTGACGGTGCTGCCGAATTCGCATCGAGAGTCAATCATACTCTTTCAACTATGGTGAGGCAAGTTTACAAATATTGGGGCGATGTGTTGATGTTTGCCGGTGACGCCTTGATATGTTTGTTCGAGGAAAGAGACGACGGAGAAATCATCTGGGACGAAATGGGGGAGAGGACTTTGAATAACGAAGAAAAGGCACGGAGACGAGTGAGAGAGTGCTGCCTGTCGGTTATGGGTAAAATCGCTACGGAGACCGATTTTACAATTCACGGGGGAGCCGCACATGGAATGATTCGATGTTTCTTTCTGGGTACTCCGTCCAAAATTCCAGGAAGATGCGCCTTTGTGGTATCGGGCCATCCTCTGAAACAGACGGGGCAGTTGCTCAATAAGGCGGGAAAAGGGGAGGTCTACATCGATGGAGAGGAGGATCCCATTAGTCAAAAAGAGGGTGTGGCATTTATTACACAGCAGGAGTGCATGGATGAAGAGGAAGATTTTGACATGAGTCTCACCAGCGTTATGCCCAGAGAATGTGCCAGGTTGACGGAGCAGGAGCCGTCGTTAGAGTCCATAGGAGAATTCGAAGTCAATTCACATGCCAGAGCATACCTGCGAACTCTTGCGGCACGACGATGTGATGCAGGCTCTCAAAATGCCATGTCGATGCTGTTGAATGAACTACGTCCAGTTGCAATTGTGTTCGTGGGTTTGCACGATTTAGATGATATTGACCCGAGGGATTCTAGTTTACTCCAGCTTATGAACGAAGCATTCAAAATCTTATCTCGTATAACGCAAGCATGCAATGGAGCCGTGCGAGATATGCTTTTCGATGACAAGGGATGCGTCTTCATATCCGTCTTTGGTGCACACAGCCATGAGGTCAATCCTTGCTTCGATGCCACCGTCAGCGCAATGCGCATGGAGAGCGCTCTAAAAGATCTCAAACTAAGTCGTTTCTCTCTTGGAGTTTCTTTCGGAGAGTGCTTTTGCGGAGAGGTGGGACCACCCGTTCGCTCTGATTACGTCGTCATGGGACCGGAGGTGAACATGGCTGCGAGACTCATGGGCAAGGCTCCCAATCGAGGGACTTTGGTATCCAAGCGTATTTTTACTCACTCCAAAAAATTCATTCGATTCCTTAAATCGGAAGAAATTCAGGTCAAGGGCAAAGATGGCTTTTTTCATGCGTACATTCCTCAGACTAGAATTGAACGCCAGAGTCTCGAGATTGCTGAGCCTCAGCAGCCCTTCGTTATTATGCCATCAAGGCAAAATGCAATGGACTCTTTAATGTCAGTAAAAGAGAGAGCACAGAATCGTGAACCAACGATAGCATTTGTATCAGGGGGGCCGTTTTTAGGAAAGTCTAGGCTGATTGATGAAGTCGCAACACAGGCTTCGAATGATGGGTTTAGAGTGCTCAAATCTTTTCGCACGTCATTGGACTCTTTTACTTCGTACTTTCCGCTGAGACAAATTGTCTCGGAGGCGATGATCACATGTGCAAATTTAAAATCCAACGGAGAGAGTACACTTGACAGTGAAGCGGGGGCTGCAAACTATTTGGTGAATAGAAACATTTTCAACAAAACCGATCGAGTCAACATAGGTAGTATTGTTCCATCAGTGGCCGATGCCCAACTTTTGAGTCTGTTGAGTGGTCTGAACCCCAAGGCAAGGACAAGAAGCATTGCTGATTCGCTGATGAAGATTCTCACATTATTGCAGCCATTACTTATCATACTTGAAGGGGACGGTGACATTGATCCGTCATCATGGAGTCTTCTGGCTGAACTCATGCAAAGAGCAAGGATGGAATGCCCTCAAATAATATTAATTGTATCTTCTCGTGATTCTCCCACCATCACATCTGCGGCTGCGAATTTAAGACGTAATGCTATTCAGATCAAGCTTATGCCTTTCGAGAAACACGAAACCGAACAGTACCTACGGGTTATGCTTGGCATAAAAAGCAACGAAGTTGCAATCGATCCGCGTCTTCTTGATGTGGTTCATGACAGATCAAATGGTTGTCCTCTTTTTATTGATTGTGTCGTTAAGTGGGCAGTGGAGAAGCAAATGATAGAGTATGTTGACTGTGTGGATGGTTCGAAGAAGATGAGCCTGAAGATGATAGATGAAAGATCTGATGATGTCACAGCAGCGATCCCCCGTGAGCTGAGCAGCATTCTTCTGGCACCTTTCAACCATCTTCCCCCTCCACTCTGGGATGCATTGAAAATTGCGAGCTGCATCGGGTACAGTTTTGATGCCGAACTATATAACTCACTAAACCAGGTGCTGGACTTCATGCCGAAAATACGAGAACTAGCTGAAAAGCATGAGTGCTTTGAATCGAATGGTTCTCATTTTCGTTGGAAGCAGCAGGCTGTCTACGAAGCAGTTAAGTCACTTCTGATGGTAAATCAACGTCAAAAAATTCATCGGATGATTGTTCGCGCATTTAAAGATAATAAAGTTGACCTTGAATCAGAAGATATGAAAAGGGGTGATGTCCATCGTCTTTTGGGGCGGCATTGCGCTCTTGCGGAAGATTGGAATGGTGCCTTTGAGCAGTACATGCATGCCGGTGATAGAGCAAAGGCTACATTTAATTTTAACGAAGCATCGAAGATGTACGAAGAAGCAATTGACTTCCAAGCAAAGATGAGTGAACCGCCACCGCTACGATCAAGAATTATTCCATCGATCAATCTTGGCACATGCCTGCGAGAGCTTGCCCGGTATAAAGAGGCAGAAGCAGTTCTTACTCGCTGCTTAAACGAAGCCCAAAGTGTAAATTCTGGTGTGACATTAGATGAGCAATTATATGTTCGAGCCCTCACTGCTTTGGCTGCACTGTATCAAGCCCAGAGCAAGTATGCTGCGGCGAGAAAGCTGTACGAGAAAGCAGTTCCAATAGCTCAAAATATTCAAGAATCGAAATCTAGTCTTTGGCTCGCTGAGAATATTGCTGGTTATGCAGAGACTCTCCGGAAATCGGGTGATCTTCCTCAGGCTGAATCGCATCATCGTGAAGCTCTAGAAATCCGAACTCGGGCTGTTGAAGAGAAATCTTGCACAGAGCTTGAACTTGCTGTTTCGTATACTCAGCTAGGATGCACTCTCGCAGGGATGAGACAGTATAAAGAAGCATACGAACAACACCGCCTTGCATTAAAACTTCGCTACAGATACCTCGATTTCGCGCATGGATTGGTGTCCGAGTCCTTGAACTACTGTGCTGAAAGTCTATGTGCCTTAGGGAGGGGAGGAGAAGGCATTCCTCTTGCATTGCATGCAGTTGATATAAGAAAAAACGTTTTCGGAGAGTCACACCCTGCATACGCTCACGCACTTAGTGTATTAGCATCATGCTACCACGCTGTTGGTAGATCATTTGATGCACGAGATTGTCTCGAGAAATGTTTGGAGATATGTGAGATTGCTTTCCAAAAAAATCATGCCAATTTAATACCCAATTTGATGAACTATGGAAACGTTCTACGAGCAACAGGAGACTTAGTTAAGGCACAAGAGGTCTATGAACGTGCGATCGCAATCCATCAACTGAATTTCAAAGAAGGACAGCAGGCAAACCAACTTGAAAAGTGTAGGTCTGAAGTTTCTGATTTGTCAGATAAACTCGAACACTCGGTGACGGTGTCCTCACCACCGGAACAACCTGCACATGGCGGTATAATAACACTTGCCCCTACAGATGTCGAGGCTGATGGTACGCCAGTTATTGTTTTTACTGATATTGGCCGGGACGTAGATGACGAACTTGCTCTGGTACTGATGTCATCCTTGAGGAGGATTCATATTTTAAATCCTATTGCTGTTATAGCAACATTGACACCTCAGCGAGATCGTGCATACCTTGCTCGGGGCTCCATGGATGCAGTAGGAATGGCAGATGTCCCGGTTGGAATTGGCAGCACTGGAGGTCTCCCAGAACATATGGAGGTTGAAGTTTATGATGCAGATTACTCGAGAGCAAGTCCATGTATTTATGAATCTGGAATGGATTTAGTTTACAAAGCACTTGAATCCGTTCCTCCCAAGTCAGCTCAACTTCTTTGTATGGCGAGTTTAACAGATGTTGCTACACTGATACGAGATCGCGAGGAACTTTTTACTTCCAAAGTTAAAGAAGTGATTCTTATGGGTGGTGTCGTGTCTCTTGAGTCCGAGACGTTGACACCGGACTCTGCATATAACAACAACTGCGACTTGGCATCCGCAAGATTTGTTTACAAGAAATGCCAAGAGTTGCGGGTTCCAACAGCGACCCTTTCAAGATGGGCTGCATATGGTTGCCCCATACCTCCCAAATTGTTGGATGACTTATCTAAAACTGATCATATGGTGTCGTCTAATATCCGAAGTGTTAGTAAGCTTGGTGTAGACCATCTTTGGAACAAGGTCATTTTGCACCCATCTGACCCACGACGTGAAATGCTTCCCAGTCGATGTGACGTTAGTTGGTTTTGTCGAGTATTCATGGGCAAAAAGGAAATAAGTAGAGACTGGACTTCGTCGGTCTGGTCCCATGTGACTAAGTTGAACATGTACGACCCATTAGCTGTTTTACTGTGTGTCCCAGCATATCGATCCTCCCACTTTAGTTGGCAAACCAAAGTCGTCAACGAAACTCCGCATATAGTTGTCGGAACATCAGAACTAGACACAGGTATTCCAAACAGATTATCTTTGTACAATGAGTATTCCTCCCTCTTTTTTTCGGCGTTTCTTGAGTCTTTGCATAAGTAATGGTAAATGTCAGTAGTAATAGAATAAACACCCAAACGACGAATGGCCCCTTTCGCCTTCATATCTTTGTACATAAGACACTCGAAGTCAATTGGTTACGTGCTCTTGTCATCATCAATCCCCACTAAATAGTCAGGATTATTGTTGTTGCTAGCTGTAGTTAGAATTTGATAATAGCGTCACATTACTGGTACAAGAATGGCAATGTCGTTTCACAAAGCTCTCATAACAGTCCTAATTGATGATTCCAAGCTCACATAGTTATGAAGTTGTCGTTTCTGGTCATGAGAACACTTCAAACCTGTTGGTTGCAATGTTAGAAGATTGCTGATATGGTCATTTGGCATAATAAATTTCTTAACACACATTGTTTAGTATTTTAAGAAAAGAACATTGGGTTAGATTGCTTGCAGTCATGGTCACCATTTTATCAGTTGCCATTCTTTGTGGTACCCGACTAATTTTACGGTTGCTATAATTATAGCTACCCATTCTTAATCTCCAGCCATGATTATCATTTCTAATTTCAAAGTTACTAAATTATGCAAAATCACTTCGACATGGGCACTTAAGTCATCGCGCATTCCTTCATCACTCTGTAACCAATCAATTTATTGTAGTTGATCAATTGTGTTGATTGAATGATCTTGTCTTCGATCATTTGGACTTAGTCATTCTTTTTTGCAGCAGTTAGTTATCAACCCATGCAGGATTGCCGCTTGTCCACTACTGCCTCCAATGATTGATCAATTCGCTTGTGCACACCTCCATCAGCCTTTTGATTGTGCAGATATCTGACATACGGTCAGTGTAGGTGTTAATTGGTAGATTAACAGAATAATTGAAGAAGAGCCGAAAAGGAATAAAAACTGAGATAAAGATTTATTGAATTTACTAACAAGCTCTCTCTCTGCTCTCCGGTAAGCCAGAGGAGTCCTCGTGGACATGCAGTCCACCCCACAGCTCTCTCAGAGATATTTACATATCTGATGATCACCACTTTTGAATACCAAAAGTGGATACGTGCTATACAAGCTGCTCACATACCACAGATGTAACGGTCTACAGCATAAACGCACATGACTCGGACAGGTAATCAGCAAGAGGTACCACTCAAAGTGCACACACACTATCTTGTACCACTCATTTAGACTGAGGTGGTCACTTTTAGTAGGTAGGTCTTATGTAGGACTCAGTACTACATCAGTACTCAACTACTGGACCGTATGTAGCCAGAAACCATTGGTTGCTAGCCAATCCTACATACACAGGTTATCAGTCCATTTGGATACTTCAAAGTATGCTTTCTCTTGTATTCCAAAATGGCTTTGTGCATGGGTAGGACAATATTGTCATCTCTGTTGACACAATTGCCACACCTTCTCCACTGCCACCATGAATTGTTTGAATTGCGAACATGAAATTCAATACTACTAAAACCAATATTACACAGATGCTATCTGTCCATAATGTTGTTTTTGCTTTGTCAGCTGCTGCAATTGAAAAGAACACTTGGCTCAATGTGCTCCTTCCTTGGGATGTCATCAAGAAAGTAGTAGAAATTTTTGTCTAAGCTCACAATTGTAGTAACGTCTTATGAGACAAATGTGATTCTACTGAGTTGCTTTGTCCAAAAAGATTTCAAATGATTTGTTATGACAGAGAGCATGCAGTCAAAAGTAAATGGTCTGACTGGTACGGTTCTTCTCCTAGGTTTGATGTTCAACAATCTAAGAGAACCTCTTGCATTAAATGGAATTTGATAGACATCCTAATCAGCAATCTGGAAAACTTTAATTCTTTCTAGACACAGACAATAGATTGTTGTTGGAGGTCATCCATTGAACCCATTGTCACGTTTTTGGCTGTGATGAAAATGGTATGTTATGGAGGTTCATTTTCCACATTTTCAGATTATATTTAGATAGGTTAGAGCACTACAAAGTTGTGCTTTACTAAATTGTGCCAAGGCATTGTGAAGTATTCTGCCATTTCCAATCACTACCTGTGACAACCAACAAAGAGCAATGCTGTCGTAAGCCATTTTTTACTTGAAAAGATTTAAGTAAGGAAGGCTAAGTGAACAAGTTACTTGCATTGTGGATTATGAGTTTAATTTTAATTGTACAAATGAAGTGAAAAACCATGGTGAAGCAATTGTGCTTCTTTGTGAAAAAACAAAGCTGTGTAGGGTTTTACACAGTTTTGGTATGTTCACACTAATGACTTTAAGGGCTGCTGGTTTTGGATG
>JALLPD010000748.1:0-14395 GCA_036940065.1 Cyclotella cf. meneghiniana
AGTGGAATAACCCGTTTTTATTCCTGTTATCTGTGTATTAAGAGATGCCCTTAGTTTTAATGACTCCATGCTTCTCAGCATGTTTGCTTTGATGAATATTTTGCTGGGCACAAGGAACACTTGTTCACATAGCTTGGTATTGCCAGGAGATACCAGTTGACTAAAGAGGTAGTCCTTCTTGGCATAGTTCAAGGTCTGGATTTCTGGATTCAGGATCAAGAAATTCCTCAAATTGCACATGACTAGACTTGGTGTTTAGACAGAACCAGTGAATTACTTGATTGCCAAGATCACTGCATTTGTACCATCCTCCGAATAATCATGTATACAATTCATGAGGTTCTTCTCTGTGCCCTTGTCCAACTTCAAATTTGACAGCACTGAGGTACAATTTGTCAGCAGCTATGCCTTGCAGACAGCTGCAGCTGCAGAACAAGTCAAACTCTTGTTGATTTAGTTCTTATCACTGAAGTTATTATTCTCCTAATGCAGGGGGAGTTTGTCTCAAAGTCTGATATGGTGTTGGCCAGCACATGCTCAACATCAAACAAACCTTGTCTGAGACAACATTGCAGGACATCTCTTCTCCATAGTTGGGCCATTGGATATTAATGGTTGAGGTTGGCTAATGACATCCTTGATCTGGTTCTTTGGTTGTCCAGACTTGTTGAGCTCTATCCCCTTGGTATACCAGCAATGTATATCTGGTCATGAACTACAATCAGAAACACCTATTGTGGCACTGAATTAATTAAGAATGAGAAAGGCCTACAAGTGTCAACTCAACTTGTACAAAAAACTGCAGAGAAAACTATGACAGGGCTCATGAGAAATCAATGCATGCAAGAATGTAAGTTCTTAGGAAATTTCTGCACAGTGTTGGACTTACTCATTGTGTTGGTACTCATGTGGTCCAAAATAGTCACATCAAAAGGGAAGCTGTGGCTCATGAATTCATGGACTAAATGAGACAGAACATTGCAATCATGAATCCTTACCATGTTTTAGCATCTGCACCACCAACCCATCCTGAAAGCAACCCCATGCACCAACAGCATGTTCCTTGGGAGTAAAGTCAACCTTGCATCAGTAGTTCTCATCAGAATGAAAAAACCAAGCCACCAGGTTTCCGGACATAGCTTTCTTGAGATGCAGCAGCACACTGCAGCATTGTGCTGACCTAGCCAACATAAAGGCATTACTGCAGACAAATCAGTGTTTTTGGCTCCCCCCTTGTCTGTGGTTATGATGCCAACAATTGGAACAAGCCATTCCAGAAGCGGGATAGCTGCAAACATTTTTTG
Source organism: Cyclotella cf. meneghiniana (assembly GCA_036940065.1). Taxonomy (NCBI): domain Eukaryota; phylum Bacillariophyta; class Thalassiosirophyceae; order Thalassiosirales; family Thalassiosiraceae; genus Cyclotella; species Cyclotella cf. meneghiniana. Next base: position 1,305 of record JALLPD010000748.1, read on the forward strand.
ATCTAATAAATTACATGGTTCTATGTATGCCCACCAAAACTACAATGTGATGTATGGTGAGTGTACTGTCAATGCAAGATATCTTTTGAACCACAAGGAATTACTTAGAGCCTAGCATATATGCTTGTTGGTCATACAACAGGAAATCTAATTCCAATGATCTGACATGGAAGAAATGGGTTTTAATGTCTGAAAACAAAATTGTTCATAAAAGTAGTGGGATTCTGTAAGATGAGACAACCTTAATGTAATCATTAGATTAAGATTTTTACAGTTGTCCACTTGATTGTTTGATCTTTTCTTGGACCTCACAAAAACATACAGGACTTATATGATGGCTGGGTTGAAATTGTGGAAAGTTGAATGATTTTGATGGTTGCTGTGAAAGACGAGTAAATGGATCTTCGTCTGCTGCTATGTTTTACAATATTTTTGTACTCTATCTACCATCAAATACGTTGTGTTGGACACACAAAATATTCTGAGATACTGTAACATGTGCCTATTGCACTATGTTTTTGGAAAATTAAAGCATGTAAATATGAAACATAAAAAACATAGATACCACCATATTTCTATCCTTTTTGTTATGCCCTCTTTTGTTTGCACCAATTTATTTAAGTGTTGGGAGGTTTTGTACCCTCCAGCCCACTCACCACCCACCTTCATGTCATGCCAACCATGACAAACCTCCCCTCCCTGCACAACAGCAAATGCAGTATTTACAGCCCAAGAAAGACAATTCTGAATTTGTGTGTGTGTGTGGGGGGGGAATAGCTTGAGTGGAATTTTCCGATGCTGCGGCTGAAAGGTAGTCATGTTGGTGGCAGACTGTGACAGCTAAGATGATTGAGAGTGACAGTAAAAAAGCCACTAGTTTGTCTGGTGCCATTTACAGCATATGCAACAACACTAAATCTAAGAATCAACAATCAAAATTTTTGTTAGTTGGTTTCTTTTGTTAATTTCAAAAAAACTTAGTTTACATTCTTAAAATATTTTGCAAACTCATCACAGAGATCCAAACATGCCACATCACCTGGGGCCATTTTCAGCACAGGCAAAATACATGACCTAAGCCAATAGTTAGGAGAATTTTCAATTGTAGGAAATAGGAAATTCAAAATGTTTTCCAGATGATTGAAATTTATTTTTTTGAGTTATATACTTTACATGTTGATTGATTGATCACAGTGATTGGCTGTGGAATTCTACCATGGTTTGTCTTGGTCTTGGCAGAAGACTTGGTCTTGCTGGCTTGTATCAGTCTTTTCAAGACCTGGTGATCTTGCCAGATGTCGTGGTCTTGATCCCTGGAAGTACCATGATATTCTTGGTCTTGGGACAATAGGTATCTAAATGATACCTTCGATTTGTAGTGCATTCTTGTGTCCTCTTTGGGCATATTTAGTGCAAGAGTCCCTAAGACCATCCTTGACTCATGTCACTAGCCCCCACAAATGGAGCGATAGGTGTAAATGAGCATGAAAAAGAAAGCCTTGTGAGGAAAGATAACCTCAAGGGAAAAATAAGATGTAAACATGATGAAGCATATGTGTTATGGAGAGAGGGGATGTGACCAATGTGCTTTTTTAAATGATTCAAAATGTGGTGGTACTCTTTAAAGGTTCAATCTTTAGATTTAGCCCTGCATTGAACCCTTATGCTGCCATTTGTATGAACTGATGTGTGATCCAAGGATTATTTTCATATCAGTGTTAGTTTTGCATATGATACCGGTGTTTTGCAGCAGGACTTTGTCACCGGATTGATAATCCCAGACCATACAGGAAATATTTTCCCTTTCTGTGTTTTTGTCAGTTTGTTTTTGCCCCTATTTTTTAATAGTCAGCCAGGAATGGAATGTCAAACAACATGTTTCTTCCACCTGGCAAGGGTTTTAGTGCTGCGTGAAGCAAACTGCCCATGCTGCATTGATGAGAAAGCTAGCCATGTCACTCTCATTGAGGGTGTCGGCCATGTCTAAGTCAGCTGTGCAGAGGATTGCAATGATCTTTTGATGCAGTCACTTGAGTATTGCATTTGCTTATGGGTTCTTGACACTGGTTGGTTTATGCTCCAGATGCTTGAATCACAGAGGTTCTCAAAGTGAAAGTTGAACTCACTTCTGTTGTCATAGATAATATATTGACTACATGAGTAATGGCTAACCAAATCCTGTTTATTATGCTGCCTACTATAGCTGATGACTTGTCAAAGTAGGATTGCTTGTATTACATATGTGTGTCATTGCTCTTGTGTCCCTCTGTACCCATGGGAATACCAAGCTCAGAAAGCTGTGATACCGGCAACTCTACGATTTCAAAGCAGCTAGTGGCTGGGTCCATTAAGGTGACATACATAAAGGCAAGTTGTGACTTGCCCTTGCTCTTGAGGGTGTGTAGTCCTATGAGGTCTACACATAATTCCTCCCATGGGTTAGCAATTGCAAGTTTTTTTGGCAGTTTCCCATATTTCTGTTGTCTTTCTTGTTCACCAGGCAGCTGTGATTTTTGACATGTGATTGGACTGTCATTCATAGAGCTTTCCAATACATCAAGATACAAAGAGCTTCTTCAAGATGCTTGGTCCTGGGGTGCTGTAGGTAATGGTGAAACCAAGCTAGGAGGCTTTTGGGGATAACTATTTTGTCATCTTTACAGAGTACTTGTATGTTTTCAACCAGCTGGTTGAAAAAGCCTTCCTTGTCAGCTTTTTCGTTCTGGTCATTGTACTGTTGTTGTGACTCTGCTATCTTTCTGGTTGTGAATGGATAGATAGAGTCTTCTTTGTTTTGATTGGTAAACACAAGATACATGATTTCCTTAGTGTTTGTGTTGGATTCCCTATGCTCTTGTGCTGAGGTGTGATAACACCAGCATTGGTTAAAAGTCATCCATGTAGACCTGTCATCTGTGATCATGAGATGCATCTGCCATAATATCGTGGATGCCTTTGATATACAAGATTGTGGGGCCATACTCTTCTAAGAGTAATCTCCAGTGGTAAATTTGATCAGAGGTCAGACCTAGAGCATCCTGCATTAGATTTGTGTGGTCAGTGTAGACAGTTATTTATGATCCCCAAAGCATGACTGAACACTTTTAGTGTTCCAGCTATGGCCAGTACTTCCTTTTTGGTCACAATATATTTTTGATGCCTTGGACTCGGCTTCCTGCTGAGAAACACCAGCGACTAGTTGTTTGGAGTAATGATTGCTCCTAGTTGCAACTTGGATCTGTCTGCATAAATCTCAAAGCTCTGAGTGTAATCAGGGTAGGCCAAGGTAAATTCACCAGCAATAGTTGCCCTTACAATGTCGAATACTTTTTGATGGACAGCATCTCAGTGCCATGGCTATTTCTTTGTTTTGTTGGCCTTTGTGACTTTGGTGTGCCAACACTCCCCTACTAAATTAGATAGTGGAGCTGGAGCCACCATTTCACTGCATCTTGCCAAGAAATCTTTGTAGTACTTGACCATGTCCAGAAATCAATGGAGTTATAACATTCTGTGGCGGTGTTAATGTGATAGTTGCCTGTACTGTCCTTGGTTGTGGTTTTATACCTTCTTGTGACAAGATATATCCTAGGTATGCTGTTTCCATGGCTCAGAAGAAAGATTTGCATGCATTGACTTCAAGCCCACATCTTGCAAGCTGATGAAGACCTTCCTGAATTTGGCAAGGTGGTCATCCAAGCTACCCATAGAAGATCATCAATATAAGTTTGCATGAACTCAAGGGTTGACATTAACTCAGGCATCTTAGCTTGGAAGATGTCAGGAGAACATGCAATACCCATTGGTGGTCCCAGGTAAGAAAATTTACACCACAGCAAGATTACAGTGCATCTTTTGGATGCATCTTGATTCAATCTAATGGTGTAATAGCACATGTTAAGATCAAGGGCTGTGGCATCTGTGAAGCCTTCTAGTTCTTACAGAACCGTTCTGATTTTTGATATGGGAGAACATTTTTTCACAACCCATTTGTTGGCTAAAATCACAACAGCCCATATGGTGTTGTCCTTCTTTGTTATTATAAAGGTTGGCAATGCCCATTCAAAGTCGGCATGGCATTCTAGAACCCCAACTGACATAGTCTTTGGATTTCCTTTTTGGTAAACTCCAACTGTTTTGGGGGTATAGAAAATCCTTCAACTGGAGGGAGACTGGCTCACAATCCGACTTACCTAGTGTCCCATCAAATAGCTCCTCAATTTTTTTCAGGAGCTCCAGTAACAACAATTGTTCTGGGGCACTCAGATGCTTGCAATCATTTTCCATGATTGCCCTGACATCCACCATTTCATATTTGGTATCTAGGATTTTTATGATGTGTTTAGGGGCCTCAAGTGTGCTCTGAGGTTCTTTGGACATGTCTTGATAGATGCTGTTATTCATAGTCCAAGATTTCTCAATTTGAGCTTGTGTTTTTAATTTGTTGATGTCTCTCACTGGCAGTGGGATTTTGTCAAGTGTTTTTTCTTTTATCCAAATGTATAAGACAATTCCTAACTCTTTGATGGCATTGCTTCCAAGAATGAGGTCAAACTCTGGTTTGGTCATGGTATCTTTGTCATACTCTACAATATCAGGATGTACAAAATACTCCTTGCTTGTAGAATCATCAAAGAATTTACTCTGAATTTCCCTCTTCTAGTTGTTTGGAAGCTCCCATGCAACATATGCCAAAACTTTGTCACCTGCTTTATTATGTATGGAAATGGTTTGTCTCTTCCATTTGGTAAGAAGAAAAAGTCTCCATTGTACCCTCAGTCTTGAAGGGTTTTATTTTGTTACTGGGGCAACCTTTCAAAGATTTTTTGTTTGCTCTGGAAGATTGACTTTTGGTCGCTGGTTCCATTATGGCTATGAGTGCTGTAACACCTAGGTGGTCTTTGGTGTTTTTATCATCATTGTTGTTGGTACAATGCTTGGGGTCTTTGACAATGAAGCATAACTTGGAGCAAGTGTTTTATGTCCTCAGAGATATTCATTTTAAGGGTGGGATTTCTTGCTGCAAGATTTTTTGAATTTTTTGCTGTTGTTGCTTTTGTATTATCCTGAATTTTTAATTTAGACATTTCATTTCTGTCATGAGATTTTTTTCTATTTTCCTGCCATTTTTGTCATCATATTATTTAGATTATTTAATGCAAGCTTTTTTGAATTTTTATTCCTGGTGAGATCATTTTCTTGTTTCATTAAATATTGGCTCATGTGATAGCTTTACTCAGACTGGGGCAAGCGTTCCTTCTAATCGAGTCACTGAATTTAACTTTCTTACCAGTATGTAATTTCAATGTGCTATTTGACCTGCAACTTCAAGAGATGAAGTTGGAGTCATTGTTGCTGTCTGATTCACTTGCATGATGCTTTTTGTCCTTGTGGTTGTATGGAGTACTTTCCTAAAACTCCAAGCAGATGATTTGAGCAAAGTTCACATTGCCTCATCCCTTTTCTTTGGTCCGGGGCCTAGTTGAACCCCCATTCTTTTTGATGGGACTGCTGTCTTGTTAAAATAATCACAGTCATGCATGTAGTGGTTCTTGTATGGCCCCCCATGCTTCTTGCATAGCATGCAGTGCTTCTTGGTCCAATGCATCTGCCCCTTGCAAGCCTTCTTAGAAAAGCATGAGTCAATCAACTCCATCCTGCACTTCCCTTCAGCCCCTTTTGATTTGATCACAAGGGGAGGCTTATGATCAAGCTCAGCTTTATTGTCATTGTTCTCAAGAATGAGCAGGAAGGCTCTAATACTGACAGGAGTGGTATTCTCCACCAAGTCATACTGAGTTGCCACTAGGCCGGACATATGCACAACAGGTGAGTTGCAGGATGGTGACATCCAGGGGCAATGTTTTCCCAAAGGCTTGATTAGCCTTTGGGTTGAAGTACCAGCACAGAAGCTTTTCAAAGTAGCTGTTATGCTGTTCTACTGGGGAAACTCGGTTAGTTTTTTTAATGTGTTGGTGATGCAGTACTTGAAGGTCCCAGCATTGTGCTGGAACAACCGTTGAAGTTGAAACATGATGCATTTGCAGAAGGACTCCTAAGTCCTGGTGAAATTTTTGGTGTGCATCACCTCATAAACAGCTTCCCAAGGAGTGTGAGTGACTTGGACCTTGATGATTTATTCCCATGGTTTCCTGGATTCATCAGAGAGGATATTTCCATACAACTCAATAGCCTTTGCTTCTACTGTAGTGATGGCAAGCTTTGAAGCTTGTACATCCTTTACTGTCTTCTCTTAGGCCACTTTGGCAACTGCTTGGGCAGATGGAATGGCATCAGGATCTGGATTCTGGTTTGCACCCATTTCTTTCTCACCCTTGGACTTCTTTTTCTTGGAGCTATGCATCTGTGTGAACTCCACTTTTGCAAGGTCCATTTCAAGGTTTGCAGTCACAAAGAGCCTTTCTGTGTCGGCAAAGTTTGCACGAAGCCCCATCTGCTTGCATGTGTGAATCATGGTGCCTACATGCAGCAAGAACTGCTCAGGAGTGCCAGATGCCCATAACGCTACCTTGAGCTCATTCTTGGTGTTGGGAAGAGTCAACTTGAAATAGGTGGTCTTTTTGTTTTTCTTGAGGGCATCCTGCACATGATTCTGCTTGGGAAGAAAGCATAAAGGGGTATTCTTTCATTCAATGCCATGTTCACACTCTATCCACTTGAGCCTTTTGGGAACTGACTTCATAGAGAACATGGCTCATAGGTTTCCTAGTCTTGATCCTTGAAAGAGTTTCTTATGACAGAGGTGGGATTAAAAAGCCATTAGCCCATTGGCATGCAGTGATGGTATTACCTGGTATCTTGCCATCAGGTGGTCAACAGGAGAGACTTGATGTGGGGTGATGCAAAGAAACTTCATAGTTTGGCTACCATATGATAGGGCCTAAGCCAATGGTTAGGAGAATTTTCAATAGTAGGAAATAGGAAATTCAAAATGTTTTCCAGATGATTGAACATATTTTTATGAGCTATTGAACTGATTACAGCTAAGGACTGCAGCAAACTGCTAGTCCTCATGTTTTTATAACATTTTTACATGATGATTGATTTATCACAGTGATTGGATGTAGACTTCTACCATGGTTTGTCTTGGTCTTGACCAAAGACTTGGTCTTGCTCGCTTGTCTTGGTCTTGTCAAGACCTCCTGATCTTGCCAGATGTCTTGGTCTGGATCCCTGGGAGTACCATGATGTTCTTGGTACTTGGGATGGTGGGTATTTAAATGATACCTTTGATTTGTAGTGTATTCTTGTGTCCTCTTTGGTCATATATTGTGTAAGAGTCCCTGAGAGCATTCTTGGCTTATGTCAATATGCCAAAGCCATGCATGATCCTCACCAACAGCATCACATTGCTGCAGCCAAAGCGGTGTACATCACAAGTATGCCCATTGTCAGTGACAATGATTCCTAAAATTTGACATAAGCCAGGGATACTCTCAGGGATTCCTGCACATAATATGCCCAATGGCAGGGCACACATATGCCCTCAAATCAAATTCCTACCACTGAGGGAAGAATTCCACCAAACATTTGACAAGACCCTTTGGCAAGACCAGGGAGTCTTGCGAGACCCTTTGACAAGATCAAAGGTACAGCCTGATCAGGTGCACCAAGACCCTGATTAGTATACCAGAATCCAACAGGGTATCAGTAAACCAAAAATAATCGATTATCATGTAAATTACATGATAAAAATGAGAGGACTAACATTATGTAGTCCTCAGTTTCAACCATTTCAATAGCTCATAAAAATACTACTTCCAATCACCTGGAAAGCTATTTCTTATTCCTATTTTCTACAACTAAGAATTGGATTAACTATTGGCAGAGGTCAGACTGTGGTGAAGATGCTTTCTCACCCCACAGGTGGGAACAGATCCTTAAGGCAATCTGTCTTGGCATTCAGATATCAATTTGTGGAGGGTACTAATCCCATTAAGATGAGGACTAGGTTCCAAATTACTGCTTGGTTACATTCACTCATCTGCAGTAACCAGAAACCAAAAACAGACAGTCTGTTTAGGGTATATTATTTTAGTTAAAATCACGGGATTTGAGCAGTATCATGTGACACATTTCACACAAAACATTTTACTGGTGACACCAGAATTCTCTCTACAGTATAGAGGCTGGTGTAACTCTTTTGATGTCTGCAAGAATTTTACACCCGCTGTCAAGCCTTCAGATGAAACAATCAACCCCACTGTCTGGTCATTATGAAATACTGATTGAATTAAATATTAAACTTGCTACAGATAAAGCCCTCCGTTAGCTTCAATTAACTATTGAAAAGACATGAAACCAATCTTCAAAAGAGTCACTAGCTGTCTGCTAGTTAAATTTTATTACTAGCTTTCACCTAGATAAAAATATGTACAATTTTTTTGTCTCACTAGTAGGTGGCTGCGTAATTGGTATTAGTTTTTAGGGTACACATGGGGGCCCCCTAAAGCTCTCCAAAACTCCCCATAGATACAAACCTAACCTACATATCCTAAAAATTTTGATGATGGGCCTGGCCCAACCAATATCCTAAATTTAACTTAGGTGTGCCCCCAAAAGGTTTGGGGGTGCTGTCTCCACCACTCATCTCTCTGTTCCCAATGCATTGATGCACTTTTGAACACACATTCACTCTAGAATTTTTTCTGGAATTCACTCAATTCTCAGCATTTTCAGTGCTTGAATACATTATTGCAGCAACAATTGGTAAGGGGACATTATGATTTGTCATTTTTGATATGGCTCTTGATTGGGGCACAAAAAAATACACAAAGGTTTGCAACAAGCATCATTGGCAAAACAGCAAACATAGTTAAGACAATGTAATTATACCTGTCAATGCACCAGACAATATCTGTTTGATTGTCCAAGATTTTTATATTTATGAAGTATTTTTGTGTACATACAAACTGGCACTCAAGGAATGACAACATACATACCTTGTCACTAATTCTGAAATACTTCCTGACTGAGATTCATTGAAATTTGTGCAGTATTTTTGTAAAAATGCCAATCCATTATTAGTTGGTTTTTATTACTGATATAAAAATACTGATTCATATGGTTCAGTACATGTCCATGTCAATGGTATCATACCTTTCATAAATCCTAATACTCAGCATAACTCACAAGGGGCTGCTTTGCACCACCGTATCTGATGATCATTGCTGCTTCTCCACAAGCACTCACTATAATACTTACAAAACAATATCACAAGTATTTTGCATTGCTCCATTCAACATAAATCATGTCTGGATAACATCCAAGAGATGGCATTGACCAGGCAGAAGACAGTGACAACTCAGATGGTGTTATTGAATATGGGATCTGTCATTCCCGGAGATTAACTAACTATAACACTGCAATTCCAGTTCACTTACTCTCCTCCAGGTGATGACACAGGAATTCTGCTTCAACACACTGGAAATTTCTCTTGCATTCACTAATTTTTGCAAAAATAATTGCTTGTCTTCTCAAAACCTATAAACTTTTGAGTACAAGGCTCTCCATATATCATCATGTGGTAATTGAAAATATTGCATTATGAGCCTTGAGCGGCAAAGTCAAGAAGATTGACAAGAGGTTACAATTTACCGAAATGGACAGGAGCACACTTGGAGCGTGCTCTCCTCTATGCAGAAGACTTGGCTGTTTTTATTTGTGGTCACCATCAATTTGAGCGATGGCATTTCAGAAAGCCACATGAAATAAATCGCCAAAATTGTTACAGTTAGTTTGGTTTGAATCCTCGTGATGTGTCTTGTCTGTTTTTGGCTTGGAGGAGGATTCCAGAAGTATCCAGGACATCATCTGGTCAAGTTTTTGGGGGTGAAGAGTGCTTCCTGGTAACATTGTCTCATTTGGTTAAGGGAACTCCTTATACCAAAATGGCTCATCTTTTGGTGGCAACCCAAGAGACTTTTCAAAAGTGTTTGATCTTGTGATCAACCATCTTTACTTCAATTCTTTTCACAAGATCTCTGGAACAAGTCTCAATGAACTCCTGCCTAAGTGCATGACTGTTGAAGGCTAATATTTGGTGCTTTGTCTGATGGAGCTATTCAAGACATGGAGTAATGGAGACATTACCCAGGACACAATATTTCATCACCATTTTGAATTTGATAATTTTCATCCTTTTGGGTTTTTGGATGACTTTGCTTTTCCAAATGCTTGGATCAGAAAATCTGCCACAAGATGGGAGAACTTTACTCATGACATACAACGTGCTTTTTACTCAGGCTAAGACAGCATGGGATGAAGGCACACGTTTTTAAACTTCCTATTGGTATAAATGGATAGGTTTTGTCACTGATCTTGGAGAAAATGACAATGGTGTACAAAATATTAGCAGACAAAACAATCATCTGGGGGAACTGCTTTTCAGTGGTTTGTTTCCTTGTTTGTACTGTGATGGAATTTTCTTAGTTCTTGCAGCAATATTACCATTATTTGTCAATTCAACACCAGAACTTCAGCATCTCTACATGCATTTGGCTTCACTTCAAGAGTGCATAAAACATGTATTTGCAGATCATCATATCCGGTTCAAATTATTTGCAGTACCACACTATTTGCATCTTTTCAACAGAGGTGTAAAAGTGAGATGGATGTTTCTCATCTCAATTTTCATCCTCAACTGTTTTTCTTGCAAAGATGGGACAAGGTGTATTTTTTTCAGACAAGTTCCTCCAAAATTAGAGGATTATTTGCCTGTTGATGAATTGATTCTTCCTCCTCCTGCTGTGAATTTAGGAGAAGTGTGAGACTACTGGTCCCTAATTTAAAGTAAACATAATATTTTGTAGTATTTCATTTTATTCTGCCTGACTGATCTGATTATACACTACTTTCCATTGCCTATTCTTTGTTTACAATATGAAAATTCTCTGCTCTTCATATTGTTCCCATTGTGCCTCAAACTGATCTAGGGAAGATTAAAAACATGCTCTGGCTCTATCATTATTAGCATTCTTGAGATATCTATTGGCAGCAGCAAAGTTGTCCATTATTTCTCTTAAGTGATGTTGGGGGCCCTCTTCAACTTGTGTCAATGATTCAGTGATAGCTTGTTCAACAGCATACAATGACTCATACCCATGTGTGATGTTTTCAAACCTAGTACTGGGATCATTCTCATTGGCATGGAATTCCCCAGAAATGTGTATATTGCGCCAACAAGTACAACTAGTTTTGCATTGATGAGGAGCAATAACACACTGTCTCCTATCATTCCTACATTCTATAATCACTGCATTATCATGTATGTCTTTTACATAAAGTGCATCCCAGTGCTCAACACTCACATTTAGAATGATTTGCCTATGCATTGCTACTGACCCATTACTGCTTGATATCTCATTACATAGTTCAGCAGGCGTATTGTTGTTATAACCAAGCGGTGTTTGATATACAACTAAACTAGCTGCTATAATGGCTCCTCTCTCAGTCCTAATTTTCATTGCACGCTGGATTGCTGTTTCTTGATTTTGTATAGCATCAAATTAACAAAAGAATTGAAGAACCCAGCCTGGAATATCTTGATGCCTGTCACCAGTTATATCATTTGTCAAATTGAGTTTGAGCCTTTGGGCTGCTCCAAGATGATGCTGAAATTCCTGTGCAGATACAGATAGAAATCCTCCTAATGGGCCATCAGATCTGAAGATTGCATCAATATTCTTTTGAGCTCATGTAGAATGGTTATTGTGAGCTAATGCAGCTACAATCCCATGTGGATGTCCCTTTGCAAGTTGAAGATCACCAATGAGACCAGATTCATGGTCCTGAATTCAAATCGATGTGGAGCTTCTATTTAAAAACCCTCCAAATGTAATTTGATCATCTCGTACATCAGGTTGTAGAACCATTTGTGTTGTAGATGTGGAGAATCAGGTGATATACTGTATCTGTTACTTTAATCTTCATTCATCATGGTTGTTTGTTGATACCCACTGTTGGATTTGGGGTTTGCAATATAACTTGCATCATCTGATTCACTGAATCTGTCATTGGGGAGTAGCCCCCTGATGTATACAATAATATTAAGGGATGAGTCAACTGGATTACTGCCCACAAATTGGTAAAGAACTCACTCTTCCACATGGGGATGAACATTGTGACCATGAGTAGATTCATCTGAATTATGTGAATAATCGATAATCTCATCTTGGTGCAATTCACTGAAATTCAAAAGAATTAGTATGAGGTCATGGTTTCATTAAGAATGACTCATATACAATATAAATAGACACCCTTCCTGTTAAGGATGATTGTGATTGTTTTGCTATGCAGATTGTAATCAGCTCAAGTGAGTGGTCTCTCATCTTCCAGGCTCAGGCAATGTCGTAAGTGCTCTTGATTTATTATCTCTTAAGAGTTGGTATCGATATCATGAACACAGGAGAGTGCTAGGTCACAGTTCACTGACTTACTTGTTACAGGATGGCTGAGATATCTTCAAGCATGATAAACTCCCTGAATTGCAATGTATCTGTAAATTGCAGAATACTCAAAACTTGAGGACACTGAGACAGCTTGCCATGTTCTGGAATGTCAAATGTAACTCCTTTTGCGGGGTGGTTGCTGTGTGATGGGACTTATGAAATATGATGAAAATAATGCTGGATTATGTTTGGCATTGTTATTAGTTGCAGTTTTGTTCTGATTTGGAGCACCAGGGACAAATGATGCACAGTTTTCATGAGTGACAATAATAGGGGAAACCACAGACTCACGATTGGTGACATCAGTCATTGTTAAAGGTTTCAGAGGAATGGTATTGGGACTAGTGTGTTGCAGGAATGGGTCAGATCTGAATTATGTCTGTATTGTTTTTGTGTGTCAAATTGTGCTGATCTTCCAGCAGTTGATGGTCATCACTTTGGATCAGCATCAATATCTACCAAAGTGTGCAGAAGTCATACCCCAAGAACTTGGGCCTTGTGAGGGTCCTGGCATTGCGAGTTGCTATGTAAGATTGCCCGTGATGGCATCTACCAAGTGATGCAATCATGGTGTACACTAAACCTGGTCCCAAATGGTCCCATTCACCCAAATGGTCCCAA
>JALLPD010000749.1:0-14412 GCA_036940065.1 Cyclotella cf. meneghiniana
TGCACCGACCCCTTAAATAAATTTGCACCGACCAGTCAAGCAAATTCCCCTACTTTTAAGTAGACTCAGCTACATCTGCACCGACCACCTAAATATTTGCACCGACCTCATACACACTCTCATGCAAAGGTCGGTGCATGGAGGTCGGTGAAAAAGGAGGGGCCCAGACTACCTTACCATGGAGGTTTGTTTTATTGGTCGACGTTATAAGAATCCGTAATGAACATTGAACATTTGGACAAGATGGTAACTGTCCTCAACCAGTTTTTGATAGAGTTGGGTCGTTCTAAAATCAACATTATCATCACAATGCCATGATACAGCCTTATTTCCCACCACCAATGTATCATGCCCCACAAATGTATAATGGACAAATCATGCCCCCCCACCAATGTTCGATGTCACACTGTAAATATATATATTATGCCCCCTTAACAGTGTATCATGCTCCACCTCCCATGTATCATGCCCTTCCACTTGCCTAAAAGAAGTCCAAGACGCGATAGGAAGAAATTTTTGCTAGAGGGTGTTTATATTGCAAGCTCTAGGTGTCGTTTGGTAATAAGAACGATTACTGGTAAATATTTCATTTCAATTAAGTCATAAGTCAACAGATATTAATCACTATAAGTTGTAAGCGTCGTTTTGGCAAGTCTTATCATCTAATAGGCAAATGATCTATGCACCTCATCGCGTCACTGTGTCGGAGGAAAGAGTTAGCAAAAGAGACCTGAGCTATATCATAACGTGCATTCTTAGAGGACACTCACTATATGTCATTTGTCCAATTATTCCATGGCGGGTTCTTTTTCACCACAGCATAGAACCATTCCGACACTTTAGAAGTGTGTCGAAAGACTCTCGTCGCAAGTTCATCATCAGTGCCCTCCTTCACGTAAGGGTAAAAATTTTCAAGGAGAACATCCTGAATCATTTTCTTCGCATGGTCGTCCTTAGCCCTCCAAATCTCACTCCTCTTGTTACTTACAAAACTTCTCCCCCTACCTTTTCCTAAAATTAACTGTTCGATAACAGATGGAAGCAGGATGTTTAGGTCTACATCGAGACTTGGCTTATGGGGTAGTCTAGGTGGTTCAGTATTGCTTGCAGAACTCTCAATAACTGGATAGTCAATAGAGCCCTGCGAATTTCCGTCAATCTGAACGAAGAATGAACCAACAAAAGTTGTCTGTGAGCACCTCCTATTTCATTCAAATGCATTCATATGAGTATTTGCCTTACATCAATAAGGCGAACAGTTCGATGATCACGTGATACCAGAACATTGTTCAGATGATTGAAATCAAACGCCTAAGAAAGATGAAGAGTGTATGTGGTCAGCTTCATTGCTGTTTGTGAAACTATTGATGAAATGCCACAAGATTGGTAGGTCGGAGTCATGGGTTATTCACCTGTACCCCCATTAGTGTCAAGTCTCGAAATGCATTCAACAACGACACAAGAAACACTTTCACAGAAACGATAGAAAAGTTTGCTTGTAGCTTCTGAATAGAAATCCGTTGACCTTCATCTTCGATACTAATAGCATGAATCATATAGTCCTCCATGAACTGTCTCATTGTATATGTACTGAAGCTTTCCTCATATTCAGCAAGTAACATAAGCTCAAATTTATACTGATTTTGATTGTATGCATTGGTAGATAGACCAAGCCCAAGGCCATAAAAATACAAAACACGCCTATCCGAGTTTAACATGTTGGCAAATCGAAGGCGCTTTGCAAGCCCAGCCTCGGACGAGTTTTGTAAAAAGACTAAGACATTGACTCGTTAATTAATCAAAATAACTTCAATTGAAAAATCTTCATTCAATACGCACATACCTAACATTTTAGCTAGACTGAACGGCCTTTTCACTGCAGCATCCCACTCTGTCAGCTGACATCCTTCCACGTCATCGGGTCTGTTGGTGTCTTGAAAACCCTTACTTTTGTCGCCATTGTTCCCATTAGTGCTATTCAGACCAACATTAACTGGCGTCCATCCGCCATCTCTATGGCCACCATCAGCTCGTGTTGAACTCAATTGAACCCTATGAACAATTGCGTTTGCTCCCATACCTAAAATATCTCCTTCTCCGGGAGCATTGAATTGTTGTGGCGCATTCGCAGATCTTGATACCATCATGAATGCACGTTTATCACGAGGATCGTCAGAGAAGCTGAAGACAATTGGCAGTTTGGACGCTAAGGCCTGTCCAGTGACAAAATCCCATGCACGGAGATGAGTAGACTTCAAAGTATTCTCAAGAAGTGTGGCAGGAGCGCCTTTGAATTCGGGTAAGGGCAAATAATAATTCTATCATAGTGATTAACAGGTCCATCATGTACTTACCTGGCCTTTCTTCGTGTTGGAACGTCCAAGGAACCTGGTCTGGTCTCAGTGATTCATCGGTGTCGGTCTCCCAAGCCATTTCATCGATTTCTTCGTCAGTGTCTACGTTCGTCCCATCGCAGTTACCATAAGACAAGCTAAGTGATTTCGATTTTGGAAGCCTGACAACAGAGAAAATCACCAAGGCAAATCGGCATTTGGAATTCCAATGTACCCACGGTTCCCCATCTATGACAAATGTGAAATTATCAGAAGACTGGGCGCTAAAGTCCACAAAATAAGAGGAAACCAAACTCACCCTTCCAGTCATATTTTAAATCAAACATTGATGTCATCCTGTCGAGCTGGACTTTCAACTCTACAGCTTCAGTCTCGAGGGGTATGTCGTACATATCATCAAAGCCAA
Source organism: Cyclotella cf. meneghiniana (assembly GCA_036940065.1). Taxonomy (NCBI): domain Eukaryota; phylum Bacillariophyta; class Thalassiosirophyceae; order Thalassiosirales; family Thalassiosiraceae; genus Cyclotella; species Cyclotella cf. meneghiniana. The sequence continues at coordinate 2,761 of JALLPD010000749.1, forward strand.
ACATGGCAAGCACCAACCAGCTTTTGGCAACTTTTGCAGGATCATTACCGTAGAGAAGTAAGTTTTGATTGGCATGATGAACCAGGCACTTCTTGACTGTCTTGATACTACCATTGACAGGTATTCTGGCTTCTATAGTACAAAGCCCGGGAATGAGCAGTTCTATCTCTACTTTCGTTCCTAACAGCAGATCATACTCAGATTTTGTCCTCTTTCTCCCCACATCCGAGATAAGTGTCGGTCTATCAGTGATTGAAGATAGTTGATCATCAATGCCTACTTCCATCATACGTACTCGTTTGTATTCGCTGATCTCCATTGCGTACTGCATCTGCTGCCAGTGAGTCTTAAAGTGCAACTGTGCAAGCTCCCTAGCAGAAACATCTCGTGCATTCAACTTAATCAAGATTGCCTCCAGTTCCACAATCTGCCTTTGAAAACCCACATTTTCGAGAACAAAAGGTCGTTGCCTGGCGAAATGTGGAATGATTTCTTCCAGTGGTTTTCCGTGTAGCATCAGAGTTGCTGTAGCTAACGCGGCACTTCTATTTTGCCCAGCCACGCAAAAGAACAATACATTTCTGTTTTGCAGCTTGTCATTTCCTACTTCGTCCGAGTGGTAGTAGTGCCTTCGGATATCAGCAAATAAAGAATTGGACACTGCCAGGTGATCGCTACAAACTAGCGTGCCGCCAAGAACGTCATCGATTAATTCACTGGACTGTCTCGAATACCTTCTAGTATCTTTCGAATGCAATATTGGGTAAGTGTAACTGTCTTGGCGGACATTAGTGAAGGCATAACGTATTCCACATTCCTTCAATTCCTCGACTGGGAGACGAGCAATTCCACCCGATGCGCAATTTAGAACCGCAATGACATTCATGGACTTCAAAAGTGGGATGTCAGCCGCATGCCTTGCACTGCCAACAATGATCCCTCCGCCGTTTGTTTGCCCAGCGCCATAATTGCTCTCGTGAAACGGTATCAACGCCGGTGTGCTGTCATCGAAAGGCTCTTGTGGTATTGGGCGAGCAACGTGCTGACGGATGAAGTGAAGGCGAGATTCTACGTATTTCTCGTCAATGAGATTGGTGAATACATCCGTCATTTGAGTTTTTGGAGTTTGAGAATGAAGGGGTCGATCTCGCGATTTTAGGAGCAAGGAGCATGATGAACATCAGGAATGAAATGCTTTCCTGTCGTTGATGGCTCGTTGATGGGTACGATATTGTACAACAAAAAGTTGTTCTCGTTCTCGCGCTATGATACAATGCTATCTCAATGCTATAATGTGTTTGAGATGTAACGAAGCGATGAATAGTATGATTGTATGGTATATGGTATCGTACCAGTATCGTACCATACGTAACTTCACTGTGTTGTCCGCAGGAACCATGACGACAGCATAATGACTCTCAACCAGTCCCAACCTACCCTCTCCACCTACAGCATCATCCATAAACACAGGAACACATGTGAACACCTGGTGAACACCCATAGCGTCTTGTTGTTTCCTGGTTGTTTCCTCCGATCATTGATTTAAGCAAGAAATAAGAATAAAGACTCGACCTGACAGAGAAAGTGAATATGCCGAAAGGCACATTCTATCAACTTAAAATAATCGAGAGGACGCTGAGACGACGCATGCTTCACTATGTCGTTACTAATCAAAGTCGACGTGATTATTGCTGTACACAATGCAGAATCTACCATCGAAGAGACGGTAAGATCTGCTATGAAACAGGTCATCCCCCATCATCTGCTTGATAGGAGGTTGACCTACAACCAAGCGAGGAATGATGTGCTCGAGTTCTGTTTGGTCGACCTACAATTCGATTTACTTATCTGTTGTTACAATGATGCATCCACCGACACAAGCTTGGATATTCTGCATCGTTTGGAACATGATTTGTCGAAATATCCTACACCCGACATCGAAAGGTGCACCTCATCTGAAAGGTTCATACCAGCCAAGCTTTTCATCGGAACTTCCGCTCCAGATACACCCTCTCGAGGAGCAGGATATGCTAGAAACCAAGCAGTAAAGTTGCGCGACAAGTATGAGGAAACCCAGAAACGCACGCACAAACCTTTGCACCACTTCTTATGCATCTTAGACAGTGATGACATAATGCACCCCACACGAATTGCAGAGCAAACATGTGCAATGCTAGCACTTGGCTTCGACGATGATGGTCAACATTTATGCAGCAAGACTTTGATGGGTTGTCAGTTCGACCGAATACCAAAAGACAGCACTTGGCATTACCAAAACTGGGCCAATTCATTGACGGATGAGCGTGTCTACTTGGAACAGTTTCGTGAGTGTACATTGATTCAGCCTACCTGGTTCTTATCAAAAGATTGGTTTATTTCTTTGGGGGGTTATTTAGAGGCACCAGAGATGCTTCATGAAAAGAGTGGAACGAAACGGAAATTCGACAATTTTTCAGGAGAGATGAAACCACAACATTATCTATTAGTTCATTCATCAGAATCGATTCATACGCCGAAGGACTCGACCGGAATTCAATTAAATACACTGCGATTGGCTGAAGACCTCAGACTTTTTTATGCACATCTTTACGCCTGCGGGAATGTCCGTCTTCATCGAACATCTCATCCGCTCGTGTCTTACCGTCACAGGTCTGGCGCGTCGCAAAGCTCGAGTACCCCACGGAAGTTACTATTGAAGTTGAGAGCCAAGGCGTGGGAAGACTTGATTTATTATGGAAAACGAAACAGCCGCCATTCTAGTATTGGCACAGTATGGTCGAGAAATGGATTTGCTATATGGGGAGCCGGCAGAGACGGGAAAGACTTTCTTAAATCGCTGAGCCCAGGTGTTGCATCTTCTGTGGTATGCTTTGTGGATGTGGATAAGAAGAAAATCGAGGAGATTAAATGGTATGACAATCCTACATTGGGCAAAAGAATACCTATCTGGCATTTTTCAGTCCTTCGAAATAGCAGAAGCAATGAAGGCACGTCCATTTCCCCAACAGTCTTCGGACGCATAGACAAACGGAAGCAAACTGTAAAGTCTCATTTGCATAACCAGTTAATCGATGATCAAGAATCGTATTCAGATCGATATTCGGAAACAAACGACCAGAGAGAGGGACAGGACAATATATCACATCTGAACAATTTGCCAATGACTCGAGAGGAACTAAATGTTTTGCCTGTCGTGGTGTGTGTTGCGATGTACCGTACCTCTGGGGCGATGGAGAGCAACGTTGCCTCGATCGGACGTGTAGAGGGAGAGAATTTATGGCATATATGCTGATGGATATAGAATTGTTGGTCGCATCACACAATATAGATGCGTCTAGCAATGTTGTTAACAACAATTTTACGATACTCATTTGGGGTGACGATTGTGCTTCATTTCTTACAGTACATACTCTCGAGTCTCTCCTTTCTTAAGTTTTCTCTCCATGTGTCTCCTAGAGGTGAATTGTGATCATCGTCTTCATCATTTTCACTTGAGTATGACAATGATATGTCTTCTCCTAAAAGGTGCATAGGGCTACGAATAATATTCGAACGCGTCGAAAACGGAACTTGCTTCATAGGAGGCATGTCAAGATGTTCTTGTGTCAACTCAGATTCCACGTCCCATTTCTTACTGCTGTCAATATTTATGGTATTAACTGTTCCTTGGGAGTAGAGTTTTTTCACAGAAAGAATACTTTCACTTTTGAGTTTCCGAATCTCTTCATTTGTATTTAATATAGCCTCGCGGTTCAGTCTACGGATTTCTTCAGTTTTGTTGAGTATCGAGCCATCACTTCTTTGGGCTCTTGCCCTTAGCTCGTCTCTAAGCGAGGAAATGAGTTTATTTTTGGACTCAATTTCACCTAGATATTGCCTCCTTTTATTGATCATCTCATCTTGTTGTTGTTTTAGTTTTCTCCTCAACATCTCGACCTCCGTGTCCAGTGCTGAATTCCTCTGCAAGGTTGAGTTTAGATCATTTTCTATGACTCGTAAATCCGACAAAGACTTTTGCTCGAACTGTCTGAACGCATCCTGTGCTTTCGCTGATACGGCGTGTGATCTATCAAGGTTCTCCTCAAGGATTGCGACTTTGTTCTGATACATTCTGTCAATAGTCGATAACTCTGCGCGGGTTCCTTCAAGCTCATTCTGCAGAAGAGAAATTTTATGGTTGTAGGCTTTTCCTGCTTTTGATAATTCTACCTCAAGATAACTGAAGAGGTTACTCAATTCAAGGTCGTGTTGACGCTGTAGATCTTGTAATGCCCTCTGTTTCTCGAACTCGACATGGTGATTTGTCTCGACCCTAGATTGTGGGCGCAAGCCACACCTTGAAAGTAGCGCGCGAATGGATTCAGGATCATCGTATACTAGTGACTGCGAGGTCATGCCGTATTTCAACGAGGTAGCGAATTGTGATCAAGATTCCTCTTGAGGACAGATTGATGGATAGACGATGGTGCTGGACGTGAAGTTCTCCTAGAGAGCGAGCGCATCAATAGGGCATCGCTTGCTAGCATGCAAAAAATGTTTCAGTGGCCAGGTACTATGATGTTTGTCCTGGATGTCTTCCGTGTCGGAGGGAGGTTGTCGTTTCTACTCGCCAAAAGAAAGCTTCCAATGAAATCCTACCGAAATAAATTGGTGTGAACTAGAGGGGGCATAATAAAAATGGTAAAAATACGTTAGTATCTATGAATTTTTTTAAATGTTTGTACTTTACATATTATAATATAGACTATGCTTTATTTTTTTACGAAGAAACACATTTTTGTCAGGTCACAATTAAGAAAATCGCAGAAATTTTTGTATGGTCTATCATCTTCTATCATAATATTATGTTGTACAAACCTGTAGAAACCGATTTTTGGTATTATACAATATCGTATTGTACCATAGCCTGATGGCTTGGACGGAGACAGCGTGCGATGGCCCAGACCTCCTGAGAACCCTGCCTAGAGCTCAGGCGATCCAAGTCATTTCAAAGAAAGCAATAGCGACATACAAACTCAATGCATACTGCGCCATTACAACAGGCCTTTTGCCATCCGGGCCTTCCCTCGAGTCTGGCATTCACTCTGGGATTAGTGTCAAGGCACTGGGGCCGTTGGCTGCCTCCACTACCAGATCATTCATTTTGCTATCATGGTCGACACCTGAATCATATGGGTCCTTTTTTCATGAATGAATGCAATCAGCAAGGCCCAAATGAATCGCAACATGACGATATTCGCAGTAAAATGAGAATGACAGACGACCCGTCCCTTTTCTTCGAGCTCATGTCACCCGTTCACACGGCTCAACCCGATCAAATGAGTGCGTCGTCACTAGCATATCTTGGAGACGTTTTGTTTGAACTATTCATACGGTCACGCTATGTATGGCCCGAACGACGAATGTCAGACTTGCAGAACAAAGTAGTTTCGATTGTCCGAGGTAAGGACCAGGTATCAGTGTGTTTGCTAACAACTTAGAATGTTTTTATTAATCGTCCATGCATCCGACTTATTGAAGCGGATGCTCAAGCTTCACTTATGAAGAAGTGAGTATTATACTTGTCCTCTTTAAATGTCAACAAGAATGGTTTCACTCAAATATTCGTTTCCTCCAAGGTTCATCAAATCATTTCCATTGACTCCTGCCGAAAAGACGGTGCTGTCACGAGGGAGAAACGCCAATTTATCTGCTCGGAAAAAGATGAAAGGTATCAACGATTCTGTTGGTGGTGCGTCTGCTTATCAGGATTCCACTGCTTTCGAGGCTTTACTCGGATATGCTTACATTTACGATAAACAAAGGTTTGCGGGTATGATAAATGCAATTAAATTGTGTCTCGACGAATTAGATAGTGAATGAGTTGTTAATTCTTCCAATGAGCAGCCAGTGCCGACAGTCAAATTAATGTAAACAAATGGTTTGTATCATGAATACGAGTATCCACGTCAAATTTAATCTTTCGAGCGTGAAAACGCGATGCTGGTCCCATTCTTGATCAATTTTCTAACAGATAACTTCACAGGGGAAAGGCTCCTTGTATTGATATCGTCTCCCAGATAGTTCCGGAGATCAAGATACTTTAGACGAGGGGCATGAATTGCCAACGTTTCAAACAGCCTCTCGTCAACCCCAGATGTAGCGAATTTAGCTGCAATGGCAATTAAATTACTGACCGTGGCTACTTTTCCGTGAGAAGCTTGATAGTCAGCCGGCAAATCTTCCTTATCTGTGCCATGTTCATCATCTGAAAAATCATCTCCAAATATGTTGTATTTCGGCGGACAATACCCTGTGACTAATGAGTGTATTGCTTGACCATCGATGCAAGATACCGAACTAATATCCACCATGCGCAAGGTAGATAGACGAGCCAAATGACAGCATCCACGCGGAGTAATGGAGCACATGGAGACATCCAAAAGTTCCAAATTATTCAAGTTTGATGCCAAAATTTCCATGATGTCATCGTTAATTTTGCGACACATGGACAGCAGTAATGATTTCAAGTTTGGACAAAGGGACTGTATCGTTTTGAAGCAGTAAATAACATGAAAGACTGCACAGAGTTAAGATGAATTCTAAGAACACGATGAATACGTACAACAACTGCCTCCATCGAGATTCGCCCAATTCTATTCCTGTCTATTGAATAGGTCTTGCTCAAATCAAGCACCTCAAGAGGGAGAGGTGTCTGTGAGTTGCGAACACCCTTGGCACATCCCAAAAAATTCACCAGGCCTGTATCGCCAACCGCAGTGCCCCGCAATTTCAACACACGTAGACGAGCACGCAACGGGGAAAGAACCTGCAAATGCCTATCCATAAAGGCATTACCGAGGAATGAAAAGTCTACTTCTTTGAGGTGTGGAAACTGCTGCATTACTTTCGAGAGCACACGAGTGCTATATGTAATCTTCTTGGTGTGATAAAATCTCGGCTTTGCATCGAGTGATATAGAAAATAGTCGAGCCAAGGAAGTGAATTGATGGCAGACACTTCGAATGACGGAGACCTGCTGAGGCGTGTTATCCAGGTACCCACAAAATAAAATGTGACCAATGATGTCCTTGGGGAGGATGCTTTGAAGAGGTGAGAGTGGTTCGCCGGGGGAACGTTCAAAATCCCATTTCAACGCTGATGCACGTGATGACATTGGCAACGGTGGATGAAACTTCAACCGTTCGCTTCGGCGGCGATACTTGACGTTTGACTTAGGCATGACAGTTGACGTATTTTGCAGCTCTGATTGTATGCGGAAAATCACGCAGCGGCGTCTCGGAGTTGTATTGCAGCGAGGCTCCTTCTTCAATCTTTATACTCGCTGCAAAGCATTTGCCATTACAACATTTCGTTCACAATTCACCATACACCGTTCGTGGCGAGCATTTTGATTATTTTGTGATCAAAAACTGTGCAGTATGGCGTCGATTACAAACAACAAGATTGGAAGTGTTGCTTCGCTTGCTGCTGACACGTCTTGTTCTACCATGTACATTTTTGGCGCGTGGGTTGGGTTACACAAATAATACATTCTTTAGGATAGTTATTTAGTTATTTACATAATAGGACCAAAGGATACGTATGTGATTGAAAGATACCGGCACTTTTTAGACATTTCCACGTCCACACATCACGCTCGTACACATCAGCCGACATAAGCCTCCCTCAAGCTCCATAGAGCCAAACAATAAAATAAAAGGTAATGGTAATCGTACGGTAGAAAGCTGACACGTGAAAAACAAGCGAGTCCACAACATCTGCATCACATCAACAAACAATGGTGTCATCTAACCCAGACATTCCTACCCCAGTTGCTTCAGCCGTTCTCGTCGAAAGCTCTTCCATGCCAGAAGATGCACCCATCTGCAACGGTCATGACTTCAACGGCACCGACAGCAACACAATAGATTCCATCATGAAGTCCATGCTCCACACGGGATTTCAAGCGACCAACCTCGGCAAGGCCATAGAGCAAATCCAATCGATGCGCTCGTGGCGTCTGTCCGACGTCCCATTCAAAGACGACGTGGAGGACGAATCTCTCCGGGACCCCTCGGTCCGATCGAAGATCAGAGCACGCATCTTTTTCGCATACACCTCCAATCAAATTTCATGTGGACAGCGAGAAGTGATTCGGTATTTGGTGGAGCATAAGATGGTGGATGTCATTGTGACCACTGCGGGTGGCGTTGAAGAAGATATCATCAAATGCATTGAACCCACTTATATTGGGGACTTTAAGTTGAGTGGGAAAGAATTGCGTAAAAAGGGGATTAATCGGATAGGAAACTTGCTTGTACCGAATAATAACTATTGCAAATTTGAAGATTGGATGAGGCCTTTGATTGATAAAATGCATGACGAACAAGATGAGAGGTGGAAGAAAAATTCCATGCAATTTGCCAAGAGTCTTGAAGAGAACGATGAAAGTTTCGATCTGGCACAACAATCATCTTGTTTTACTCCATCAGAATTTATCGCTCGCATGGGAAAAGAAATCAACAATGAACAAAGTGTCCTCTACTGGGCGTATAAAAATGACATTCCAATATTCTGTCCAGCCTTGACGGACGGCAGCGTAGGAGACATGATTTACTTCCATTCATACAAGCGTCCGGGATTTGTCCTAGACATTGCTCGAGATATTCGCAAAATCAACGATTTGGCAGTCCATAGTCATGCCACTGGCCAAATCATCATTGGTGGTGGATTGGTAAAGCATCATACGTGCAATGCTAACCTTATGAGGAACGGCGCCGATTATTCGGTTTACATCAATACCGGACACGAATTTGATGGCAGTGACGGAGGCGCAAGTCCTGACGAGGCAATCAGCTGGGGGAAGATTCGAATCAATGCTGATCCGGTGAAGGTTTGTGCCGATGCAACAATTGTGTTTCCCTTGATTGTATCACAGACTTTTGCCAAAGATGTCGAGGCGTGGAAGAAGGACACGAAAGATTGTGTATGTTGGTTAGCAGATGACTAAATCTAATAAATGGAATCCAAAGAATTTTTTATAATTGGCTTTTTTCTTAAATAGACCATTCATCTCACTTTCTCTGATGTGTTATACAATTATGATCGTTTTCTAATAATTACATTGTTCATCTCACACATAGTTGTCTAAATGACAATCATTCAAAGAATTGTGCATTGCTGATGAACGTTATGTTATCTCAGCATTCGTTTCTGCTCGAATGTGACGTGCTCACAACGAAGATATTCGATAACTATTGAGGCCAATTGAAGGGATTATGGGTCTTGGTACGATCTGTGCTGTAAAGGGGTCTGAAACAGTTGGCAGCTTTCATCAAAAGTGGGCCCATTGGAAAGGGTTGATGTAGCATACATTATGACGTTTGACATAACAGTAACGATATAAAAATTACGATTATTAATTGTTGCCACTGATATCATGCGCGGATGAGGAGAATCGAATGATGGGTGCGATTCCAATTCAACATTTTCATGTAGCCGTTCATGAAACGGCCATTATTTTTCTTGTGCCTTAGGCTATAGAAGAATGTTCATGAATGACCACGCATACCAATGAAAGAATATATGCAGGTAAAACAAGCCTTAATGCAATCAGAGTACAAAACAGCACAAAAATGTTCGTGCCGAAGGTATTGTACTGTCGCAGAGAGAGCTGCAATTATCTAGGGATGCCGAAATCAACTTGTTAGTTTATGTCTGCGGAAATACTAATTCATTTTTCGCTCACCAATCCAATTCATACCCATTTGAAGCTTCATCTTCATCTACGGAGAAATCGTGTACACAAACAAGATCATCCATCCCATCTGTTACGAGCAAATCCCGTCCAAGACAGGCCAAGCTGGAAACATTACGTGTGAAACCATCCATACGATAAAACAAGTCACCGGAAGATGCATTCCATACACAAATTGAACCATCCTGACTACATGAGAGGAATGTAGATGCATCGTATTCGCTTTGCTGAGAAAGTGCTGTTACTGGTCCGTCATGCCCGGGATGAAACAAATGAGCTCTTCTTTTCATTCTCTGTGTAGGAAGGCGTGGCCAATGATCTATTCGCACGCCATTTGCTGAGTTTTGGAATAAAACTTCCCTTCAACAACAACGAAAAAGAAGAACGAGTTTATGTGAAGCAATCGAGTATTTAATGCACGCTCAAGAATTTCAGAAAATCACCCACCATTGCTTTATCGACCCATCCTCTCCACCGGTGAGCAAAATCGTGCTGGATAATTGTGTAGGTCTGTTAAAAACAGCTCCAGATGTAGAAGTTGGAATGGTTCCATCTCCTCCACATTTAATAGCACAGATTCCTTCGCCTTTCCCACTATCTAAGCCATGAGCTCGAAAAGAAATGTCTGGCTCAGTACATTCTCCATTTGCCAAAGCACTCTGTATGTTATAACCTATTATGTAGCCATCTGATGTTCCAAAAAACATCATATCCGGAGCTATTTGCCTGTTTGCGTCACTGAATATATAACTTCGGCCGAGCGACGGATTTGATACATCAGCACATGTTAACGAAGGATGTTCTTTTTTGTTACCCAGGCACTGACACGAAAATAGTAATTTACCCTCTTTGTTCAGCTCCCAAAATGCAATTACACCATCACAGCTTGCTGAAAGAAGTAGGTGTTGTTCCTCATCATTGTTTGCTGATATTACAAGTATTGTCTTCAAAGCAATTATTCGTGCTTGATGTGCTCCACTGAGTGAAGTAGGTTGAATGGCATTGGAACCGACAAAGTCCAAGGGCAAGGTCCACAGCTTAATCTCACCAGAATCTCCCGCAGCCGTACATATGTAACCATTGTTATCAGAATCCTCGGCAATGTCATGAAATGCAATAGAATGGCACTGCTCGCTCGAGTCAGATGATTGAAAATTTAACAAAATCTCAAACGGCTGCAGCTTTCTTTCATCGCCACGATCGTCCTGTTGATTCCATCCCTCATCGATTCGAACTGAACCATCGCTCTCCTGGGTTCTATCGTCCACTTCTTTGCTCTTCTCGATAACCAACTTTGCTGAGGAAGAGAATTTCGTGAGGTAATCCTCACCTAATCGGACAAGAAACACAGAGCCGTCAGTTCTGCCAACTGCGACTGTACGATACTCTGGCAATGTTTTGTCACGTGACATTGGCATACCTCCAATAGAGTAAGAAATAGGTGCGACTACTGTAGAAACATGGACTGCGTCTTGTTGTTCTTGTCGATTAGATGATGGTATTTGTTCAGATGGCCGATCTTTGTCAAGCGCAAACCCCCGCACTGACCAGTTTCCTCTGCGCCAATTCCTAGCGAGCTTGGCATCGAAGGCTGCTTCGATCTCACGTGTTTCGATCATTTTGGATTTAAGACTTTCCATTACTGCATCACTTTTGTGCGTTTCGACACGGTTATTAATGGCAGAAGAAGATTCCTCAAGTAATGAGTCTCCAAAATCGTCGAAAAACTGCGAGTTCATTGACGAGTCCCCTTCATTATCAAAATTGGCATTCCCCCCAAAGCTTGATTTGACAGTGATGGATCGAGAATATGTTTTGAATGAAACATCGGCGGACGTTAACTTGGAATGACAAGGTACCAAATGCGGCGTGTGAAAGGCATCTAATTTACCCCAAATAAATGTGGATATGAG
>JALLPD010000750.1:1597-14421 GCA_036940065.1 Cyclotella cf. meneghiniana
GATCTGCAGGAGGACTAACAGTTTATAGTCCTCAGATTAAAATCATTAATCTAGCTTGCAAAAATAAATTCCAATCATCTGGAAAACTCCTGTCTTTCTCAACTTCAAATTCCACCCAGAAATGGCTTATGACAATCATTACACAGGATAACATACGGATGTCAATACACTTTTACACATCTGCATCTCTCTTTGACATTTGGATGTTATGCTCAATCTCAGTTTCTTGGTGGTGGGCACATTGGAGAGGTGAGTCAGAGTTGTTATTTGATCATTTGCAGGTATCCAACTGGAGTCAGTTTGTCTTTAGAACTCCAATAGACTAGATGGTATTTGAAACATGTCAATTTTGGTTGACCACCACCCCATTGGGCAATTTAACTTCTATTTTGGATAGCTGTGTGAGGATTTAAATTAGCTCTTTGTAAGTGGTCTGGGCAAGTGTCCATGTTGTGAGACTTTAAGCCACAGTTGATGCAGATCATGCAATCCTTGATCTTGGGTTCCTCATCAGCTGTCTCTCCTGGTGGCATTGTCTCAGATGGCTCTGGTGCCCTTGCCCTGGGCTGCTCATTTTTGTGTCTTGACTGTTTCATTGCATCATGCCCATCCAACATTGTCAGCATTTGTTTGATCTTGTTCATTGAATCAGTCAATCTCACTGTCAAATAGCATCTGTGTGCCTTCTGGACAAAGGCCAATCAATCCTCATTCTCAGTTCTCTCAATTGATTGATGGGCATGCACTGTAGCTCCTTCTATGGGTCCCCAAGTGTTTGTCACGAGCAAGATCTCTGTTGTTTTTGTAGGGTGCTTGTCACATCTCAAGGTAATCATATTTTCACAGTGTTTCTTGAGCTCATCATATCAGTCCACAGCTCCACTAAGCATAAAGCAGGCCTTCATCTTCTCACACACATTGGTCTGTACCTGTGCCATATTGTTTTTGTGCAACCAATCTTTGAGCAACCTAGTCACTGAGTCAGCAATGGCAGTGGCTTCCACTGTTATCGAGCTAGGCTGGTTGGCAATGTTTGTTCAATTGCTGGATTTGGGCTTCTTACACTCCCTTGAAACCCTATTTATAATTCTTGTTGAATAGATTTGCTTGCTGAAAATTTACCTGAGCCTTCAACAACTGACACATGTTTTATGCAGGCTCTTTGTGTGCCTCATGCCCACAGATGATGTTGTGGATCTCCTTCCAAAGCCTAACCTCCAGCTTGATTTCAGCTAGTCTGGCAGCTGCTTTAGATTGCTCCGCACTGTGAGGTTTCATTGGTCCCAGTAAAGTGCAAACAATGCCACAAGTCTTCAGATAGGTGGTTTTAGCATTTAGGGAGTCCCATCCCAGCTAAAAATCTCAGCTTGATCATCGATCAATTGACCCAGTTTGTTTGGATTGCCGACCCGCTATGGTGTGGAGAATATCAGGATGTTGTGTAGCACTCCATTATCCAGACCTTCCACAATGAGGATGGGCTCCTTGGTTTCTCCTCATCTGATAAACTCAATCATTGCTCTGTCTGCTTTCTTGAACAGATCTGGGTGCTAGGGTTTACTACAGGAGTTTTTGACATGTGCCTGGTTGCCTTTTTGGCCCCTTGCCACTTCCGCCTCCTCAATCAATGTTGCCACTATCTCCAGAGCCTTCTTCGCTTCCGCGGCCAGCTCCATCTCCTTGTCATCGGCACAACCGCTTATCTTCACCTGACCCAACTACGTTTCATGTGAAATTTTGATTATCAACCCCTCTAATTTGCTTGCCAAGAAAGAATAAATCATTCAAAGGTACATTGTGCGCACAGATGGTTTAAAGGTAGAGTTTAAATAAAACGTGAGTCTACTGGACTACGGATCGCCTCTTTTGGGGGGCTACTTGTCTTCTGAGCGTTGGTCCTGGTCCTGGTCTTCCAAGGTGGGCATCTACTCAAAGCACCTTACCACATAAGTCTCCAGCTCAATAACCATGTAAATCGGGCATTCTTCGTTCCACACGGAACCGCCCAAAAGATGGATTCCAACATATATTGAGCTGAGTGTGTGCTGTTGCAAACTGCACGACTTGTCTGTTGGAGCGACGGATGATTATAGAAGCTCAATTTGAGCTATGAATCTTCGTCGGGGTCCTTCACTCATTGTTTTGTGAAAAGCGTCTTCTGGTCACCTACAGCTGATAAAAAGTGTTGCAAATTGCCATAAGCATGAATATATCACATTGAATGTTTAGCCATTCCGTCGAGGGGTTTTTCGTCGTGACTGGTTGTGACTTTGCGAACCGATCGAATTCTTGTGCGGTGTCTTTTTGGATTGTTGTGGTTTCGTTGTTCTATCGATTTTGTCTCGGCGCGTTCCTCTTGACGAGTCCACAGCTGTTCGAGATGAAGGAGAAACCTCTCTCTCTAAAATATCGTGACCCATTGGGATACAAGATCGGCGAGATGAATCGTCCGTGCCTCCTGCGGGGCTGGACGCGGCTTGCTTTAACAAGTTCTCCAAATCTCGTTGCTCTTTCATATTCGTTCTTGCCTTGATAAGATACACAATAGAGCAGCCAGTAAGACCACACCATAGAAACCCAACAGCAAGGCCAACCATCTACACGAAAGGTATAAAAGAGATTGAGGACAGGCTTTCCGACATTCGGACATTCTACGTAAAATTATACGAAAACATACCACGCCGAATCCAAATCTGCCACTGTCATCGGGAATGACTTCTTGCTGATTTGAAATAAAAAATCCCAAAGTCGTAGGCTCCGTTGTTGGCGGCAGGGTAAGCTCTAGGACAATATCACTTGTAATTCCATCCAAAGTCTTAAAATAAGAGTAGAATGCACTTTGCTCCCGTAACAATACGATCAGCTCTGACTCATTCTCTTGGATGGCTACCATCGCCATCTTTGCAAGGAGATTTTCCGGTAGGAAAGTAAACGACACGCGCAGAACTAACGTGACTTGCATAGCAGTGGTTTGGGGGGCAGTCTGTTCCATCTGTTTCTTTTTGAATGCAAGAATTTGATCTAGCTTCTCTTGCTCAAGAAGATACCTGTGTTTCTTCTGCTGGGCGGGAGTAGCTTCAGTGGCATTCCATGTGTTGTTCGGAGATGCATCAACCAAAACTTGCTGTTGGTGCCAAAGATCTATCCCTTCGATTGCCTAAAAAGGCGGACGATGTATCAGAAAAAGATAAAAGTCAATATTGATAAAAAACTGAGAATACTGTCCTCACCATTGATTTCTCGGTGTACTTTTGTAAGAACTGCAACATCAGCTCCAGAAACTTTTCGTACTCTCGTTCAGTCATGACACGATCTGGCACATTACGTAGATTCACATTAATATTCGCGCGTATTGGCACGATTGGAGATGCCGTAGGATACAGGGTCGATGGGGAAAAAGATGGGTACCTTGACAAAGTTGGAGAAAGAGAGGGGCTCAGAGTTGGAGTGATTGGTGCTGGGGTGCCAACAATAGGCGCCGGCGTGACAGGTGCATCTGTGACAGGAGTCTTCGACGGGAGGCTCGTCACTGGTGAAGCCGAGGGCTGTGGAAGGGTTGGGCTTTGGGTGGGTACATCAGGACATGGCAATTCATTTACCCGTCCATAAGCGCTGAATGGTTTGCATGGTAACCGATCGTCTTTGAGAGACATGATAATCAAGTTGAGTGTTTCACGCACAAAAAAGAGTTACAAAAGAAAACTTGAAGTCTCACGTACAATATATGGTTCCCAAGAAATTTCGGGGATACCTGAAGAATGACAGCGCCATTGGGTCTGACTGATTTGGCAACGGGTAGGTCAGAACTCCCTCTCCTTCCCAGATTTCAATATCAGGAGTTTCAATCTGGATCGAACTGTCAGATGCTGTACCAATACCCGTCTTGTATACCAAGTTCATGGTGGTCATAGTAAGATAAAAGGCACGGGTTCCGCGCTCTCCCCCTCCACCACGTATATCCACTGGAGTAAACATTTGTTCCGGGATCATAGTGTACTTCCCAGTTCCTCTTCCTTTCACGGGACCTTGTGCGATTAAATCCCACCCATCAGTAGAGTTCTTGAAGTGTTGAAAGTTACCAATCCTTGAATACAAAGAAATCACGACCTCTTCCGTGGCGTAGGTGTAGAAATCGAACCCTGTTATGAGAACGACCCCAGCGTCACTTTTTGTGCGCATGTTGAAAAGGTACCTATGATAGTTCCGTAGAATAAAAGTAAGATGCTTTCGACTTCAAACAATATGACAATTGCCTAGTGATCCTTATAGTTGTAATACAAAGCTATGATAACGTACCCATAGGAGGAAGTAGTACTTCCTCCAAGCAACAAATCACTTTGAGAACCAGTCGTGATGGCGTTGATTACGGGTCTAGATGGTTCCATTGATGGCATGTCTTCGTGCGATGGAAGAAAAAAATCATAGCCAATATATAAGTATGCCAATTCTCGACCCTCGACAACTAGCAAGACGAAAAGTACTCACCACTGGATGCAGAACTTGGCTCGATACTCGGTTTAGCAGTCGGTGGCCCCGACGGTTGTGGCGTAGGCTTCGCAGTGGGAGCCCTCGTTGGCCTCTGCGTCGCCGCCGTCATTGATACGGCACTTATCCCGCTGACCCGTTCAAAAAAAACACTCCCAGCGCGAGCACCCCGATCTTGCAAGACGCTCACCACTTTTACGGTATCACGATTGATAGAATCTTCCGCAATCGCGTCTAAATCTAAGAAGGGCGGCGGTCGATAATCTCCCGTGACCACAATGGAGACATCCAGTGCCGAAGAGCCGGACGGTAAAAACCGCGGTGTAACATTGAATGTTTCCAAAAAGTGAAGCATCCTTCCCTCCGAAACAGTTTGTTTTTCCACGCCTACTCCACGGATTTTGATTCCTTGCACTGCCGCAACCTCGGCGATAACGTCATTCATGGTCTGACCGAATACCTCGTTGTCTCCTCCCTCCATTATGCGATCGGGTCCTGCCATGGTCACTAGAATGTTAGATCGTAAAGGCGAGAGGGGCACGTGACAATTTGTAGCTGCGTAGCAACTTTGGCCTGGGATGGTACACTCAGTTCCCATGGGACAAGGCACTGAGCACAATGACATTGCATCGATCCTTCATGTTGTAATGAGCAGTAGTGAGTGAACGTAGTTTTTGCATGTTATATTATTCATCGACCGAACAACCAGAAAAAGACACTCACCAATTTTCACCGCAATAATTATCCAAAGCGTTCTCCCCTCCTTCCGCGTCCACCTTCCCTCCGTCGTCGAAAGAAGTGGAAATTCCTCCTCCATTCAACTTGGCAGTGCACCCCGTATATCCAAAGCATTTATAACCACTTCCCAACGACTGGCATTCGCTGTCGTCGCCGCCAGGACAAGATTTAGGACATGATTCGAAGGCATCGGGCCAAGAGGAACCGCAGTAACTGTCCTGAGGATTCTTGTCTTGGAGACTTCTATCAATGTTTTTTATGTTGTTCTTGGCTGTCCTGCTGTCGGCGTAGGAAAATTGCAAAGCAGACGACGGTGGAAAGACTAAGAGTAAATGCAGTGGCCGCCGCATGGTGGTTGGAAATGCCCAGATAAATGTGTTGTACTTGTTTGCTGTAATAGGTGTGTTTGCCGCGATCTCTGCCTCTGCATGCTCAAGCTGAATCACTACTGTATGCTACGGTAGTCCCTTATGGTACAATACCTACCATTTTGGAATGAAATGGAATGATTGTACAAAGGGGGAGAAGAGGTCATAAAATCTATCCCGTTTCTCATGAGGTCAATAAAAAATGAATATAAACAACATACGGTGTGTATAGTATACACTATATAATATATATGTTGTAAATATACACCACACCCGTCGACAAAACTCTGGCATGGAGGTCATCAAAGAACATGACCACTCAGTCACTCTTTGGGGAGGGCTTCGCTTGCTGGGGGCTGTAGTGCTGTGTGCAAGTGTTAGACCAAAAGCTTGGTAAATTATATTCTCTGTCCGTAGGGGTTTAGGGAACTAGGCTTATTTTTTCGATGATAATTATTGGAGCATACCGAAAAGCACAAATAATCGTTTTCATGTTGCAAGCGTTTTGGCAACTAGGTTTTCCTTATTGCAAAGTAGCTCATAAATTACACACGAACTCTTTATGCAATAGTTCAACCTCTTTGCCGCTGTCTAGCATTCGTGTGTAATCCTTTCTAGGCAACGAAACAAGAAACAAAGACTACAAAACATGGGCATTAAACAAGATATCGAAACTAGCTTAAAGGACTATTTGTTCACAAAAATCGATGGGCAACCTTCAGACAAAGATGTCACGAATCTCATGAGAGAAATGACAGAAATGCTGGCAAGCGTACCCACAACAAATGGAGGGGGCTCACATGGCCACATCGGCATGATCATTGAAGATGCAGAATACCGTACATTTTCAACTGGAAACCAACCCTTCGCTGTTCCAACAAATCCCGGACCATACCCAACTACAGTGGACCCGGATCTGGCAACTCGTGAGCGACAAGTGGCCGAACACAAAGCTGAAAAGGAAGAATTCGAAACTTACCTTGAAGTACTCAACGCGGCGCGACAACATGCGATTCAAGCTGTGGATCCTGAGTGGCTCGAGGCAATAAGGAGCCCAACCCTTAGTTTTGCACACCTGACACTTCGAGACATAATCGACCACCTTCGCAATGCCGGTGGCGATCTTGATTATATGGACATGTCCGACCTAATTGCTGAATTGACCAAACAATGGGAAGTGTCAGAACATCCAGCAACGAAATTTGCACGAGACGACAAATACGAGCGCCAACTCATCAAAGCAGGCTTACCTGACCAACAAGCACTGCGACTGTCTCTCGCGCAAGCCTCATTCAAGGCGACAGGTGAATACGATGCACAACTACAGGAATTCGATGCGCGTCCCGTTGCCGACCGTACTTTCACAAACTTCTGTACATTCATCGTCACTGAATACGCCAAGCGATCAAAAGGACGCTCAACCGCAAAATCGATGGGATTCGGCATTGCAAATTCTGCAACGACCACAACGCCCACAGCAGAAGAACAGGCTGAGGAAACGTCATGGGCAATTGCGGAGTTAGCAAACGCGCTCACTACAAATCAGAAGAAAGAATTCGAACAACTCACCACCATGTTCAGCCAACTCATGCAAAAGCTCGGTACGAATCCCAACCCCACCCCAAATCCACACCCCAATCAATGCAATGGAACACAAGGTGGAGGGGGCAAGCAACCGCGAGTACCATGCGTCCATTGCGGGTGCAAACACGGCAGACCAGATGCGCAATGCTGGGAACTCAAGGCCAACAAAGCATCAAGGCCAGCGACTTGGAAACCCATCGCTGAGCACAGGGCCCGCAAGACTGAATGATGAGGTGGGGGGCAGCAAGTCAGTCCTGAAAATTGTCAACCAGGAAAAGTGGAACTCGATAACATAAGCAAAGGTTTCACGTACCTCGTTGCCAATGACTCTGCAGCCCCACCCCCACATCGAACAATACCTAAAGGCACACTTAAACCCATTTTGCGCCAACCAGGCAGCAAATGCTCACGCAAATGGGCCAGACGACAAGTCCGGTGGGACCTTAAAAAACTCAACAACGCAGCTGTTGCAAAGGCTATAAATGCAAACAAGGCATTTTTAGACTCAGCTGCCACTAGTAATTTCAGCAATAACACATTTAACCTCGAACTCACTGGTTCCTCACAAACACAAGTGGCGGTGGCAGATGGACACATGCTCCACGCAACACACACAGCACGCCTCCCTATGACTGCGCTCAGCGAAGCGGCACGAGCCACAACAATCGTTCCACATTTAGCAAAGTCCCTGATGAGCGTCGGCGTCCGCGCTGACAATGGATATACCACCATTTTTCATCCACACGCAAAAGGAGCAGATGTGTATGCCGAGGGTGCATGCACAATCACCCCATCACAACCACCTGTGCTCCAAGCGTGTCAAGATGACAAGGGTTTGTGGACAGTCCTAATACAAAAGGACACATCAAATACAGTGCGGTCTGAATCAGAGTATAAACATATTCACCTCAATGAAATCGCCAACAACGTGTATGACCTCCCATCCATGCAAGAGGTCATCAGGTTCTTACATGCCTCCTTGGGCTTTCCTACCAAGCCAACACTGCTCGCCGCCATCAGAAACAAGCAGCTCACAACGTTCCCGGGTCTCATGGTAGAGGCCGTCAATAAACACTTCCCCGACTCCGATGAAATGCAAAAAGGTCATATGCGGCAAGCACGACAAGGAGTTAGATCAACAAAAATAGTCAACGAAGATGCACTTCTCAATGTCAAACCTACCCCAGGTGTGAAACATAAAGATGTGTATCTCCGTGTCTACGATGCCACCAAAAGGGCCATGTACACGGATCAAACCGGGCGATTTCCTGTTGTATCCAGCAGAGGAAACAAATATTTAATGGTCGCATGCGAACTCGATGGAAATTACATTGACGCAGAACCACTTCAAAACAGGTCAGCATCACAACTCACACAGGCCTACCAGAATATTTTTACCCGATGGAAAGCGACCAACGTCCTTGCACCAAATTGGCACATACTGGACAATGAGGCGCCAGAGGCCCTCAAAAATGCGATCCGAGGCAACGGCTGTCGGGTGGAGCTCACACCCGCGGACATGCACCGACGCAATGCTGCAGAACGGGCGATACAGACACTGAAAGGGCATTTTATAAGTGTGTTAGCAGGCGTGGCAAACGATTTTCCTATTTCAGAGTGGGATCAATTGATACCACAAACAATACTTACCTTAAACCTCCTCCGTCCAGCCAACGTTGCCCCGAATGTGAGCGCATATGCGTACCACCACGGGCAGTTCGATTATGACCGCATGCCGCTAGCACCCATGGGATGCGCAGTACAATTCCACATCAAGCCCAAACGTCGAAGAAGCTGGGGAGAGCACGCCAGCGACGGATGGTACATTCGCTCCTCACCCAAGCATTACAGAACTCATGTGATTTTTGTTAAAGCAACACGGAAACCAAGAGTCAGCGATACGGTTTATTTTAAACACAAATACCTGACGCAACCAACTCTCACGTAAGCAGATGCCATTGTCCAGGCTTACCGTGATCTCATGCATGCCATCAAGGGCACTGCCAAGACAAACAGCAAGGTGCACATCGAAGCCATACGAAAAATGCAAGAGGTGATGGAACCTCAGCACAACACCGTCATCGAATCACCGCATGCACCACCTCCAAGGGTGGAAAAGCCAACGCCCAACCTGTCGCATCCTCCAAGGGTGCAAGAACGCGCGGTACCACCAACTGCAGTTACAACCCCCACCATTGTTATCCCAAGACCTCAAGCACAGCCACGGCCGCCAGCACCCATACAAATACACAAGCAAAGTGAGCAGTCCATCGCTGAGCAAGTGAGAGCAAGAAGGCGTGGCGGTCACATTAATGATGCACCCAAACCCGAAAGCATAGCGGAATGCGTCAAGCGAAGGCGGATGGAAGTAGCAGCACCGGTGCTGGACCATGACACAGGCCAATTGTTGGAATATAGGGCATTGTTGAGACACCCAAAATTCAAGGATGCCTGGAGCCTATCTGAAGCAAACGAATTTGATCGGTTAGCGCAGGGTAAAACCGGACGAGTGAAGGGAACAAATACCATCACTTTCATCAACAAAAACAACGTACCTCAAGATCGCCTCAAAGACGTAACCTATATCAAATTCGTCTGCCAGGTCAGGACAGAGAAAAAGGAGCCCAATCGAACACGAGCCACGCTGGGAGGGAACTTAATCAACTACCCCGATGATGTGGGCACCCCGACTGCCGATTTACTACTGATCAAAATATTTCTCAACAGTGTTATATCAACGAAAGGGGCAAAATTTGCAAATGCAGATATAGCAAACTTTTACCTGATGACCCCCTTGAAACGTCCCGAATTCGCCAAAGTAAGGCTCTCCGACATACCGCCAGAGATCATAGCACTGTACGAACTCGAACAAATCGCAACTGCAGACGGATGGGTCTACATTCGCGTAGACAGAGGTATGTATGGTTTACCTCAAAGTGGCTCCCTAGGCCATGACCTGCTCGAGCAACGCCTCAATGCCGAGGGCTACTTCCAGAGTCGAATAGCGCCTGGACTATGGAAGCACAAGACAAGGAATATACAATTTGTGTTAGTGGTGGACGATTTTGGTATAAAATATATCAAACAACAAGACCTGGATCACCTCAGCGCCTCATTGAAGAAGTACTACGATGTTTCCGTGGACATGGAGGGGAGAGAATTTGTAAAGATCGAGTTAGACTGGGATTATGAGCAGGGGAAAGTGCACCTTTCAATGAAACCCTACTTACTCAAGGCACTCAGGCAATTCGACAACCTCATTCCAAACAAGAAACAAGATTCCCCCTACCCACATGTACCACCAAAATATGGAGAGAAACAACAATTCGCCGAGTACGACAATTCCCCCAACGTCGGAAAGGAGAAACAGAAAGAAGTGCAAACAATCAGTGGGAAATTCTTGTGGTATGCCCGAGCCGTCGATAACACCATGCTCGCACCGCTCATCGAATTAGCAGCACAACAATCGAAACCCACAGAAAATACAATGAAAAACACAAAACAATTTCTCGATTATTGCGCAACCCAACAACCAGCCATATTAACATACAGAAAAAGCGACATGATACTAGCTGCGCACAGTGATGCCGGCTACCTAAATGCAACAAACGCACGCAGCCGCGCTGGGGGACACCATTTCCTATCCAAAAACCAACCGTTCCCCCCCAACAACGGCGCCATTCACAACGTGGCAGAAATAATCAAAGCTGTCATGTCGTCTGCGGCAGAGGCCGAAATGGGAGCGCTATATATCAATGCACGCAAAACCATCAAAGAAAGACAAATATTGGAAGAGATGGGGCATCCGCAGCCCCCCACACCAATCCAAACAGACAACTCCACGGCGGAGGGCATCATCAACTCCCGTGTCCAACCTAAATACACAAAGGCGATGGACATGAGATTTCATTGGTTGCGAGACCGCACCGTGAACCAAAAACAATTTCGTTTTTACTGGAGGCCGGGTCCGCTCAATTTGGCGGATTACTTTACGAAGCACCACCCTCCCGCCCATCATCGCAATGTCAGATCAGAATTTATTTCACCTTATTCACTGGTAGAAAAACTGAGACAAAGACTCAACACCTCTACTGCAAGGGTGTGTTATAGTATCTATAGATCACTCACACAAGCCAGTAGAGGTAGATAGAGTACATACCTCGCACATAGGAATTCAAATATTTGAATTCCATGGTTCGCAAAGTTTTCATGTTGCGAACATTTTGGCAACTAAGTTTTCCTTATCGCAAAGTAGCTCATAAATTACACATGAACTTTTTATGCAATAGATCAACCTCTTTGCCGCTGTCTAGCAACCATGTTTTCCAGCTTGATATTTCTCTAACAGATTAGCAACAGATTCCTTATCTAGACCTTCGAGTGATATGCAGTAGTAGGATAAGCTCCTCCAACACTGACACAATGAGTTGTGCTTATTTGTCAACACTTCACTATCTTTGTGGCATCAATGCCAAGTGTGAATGCAATTCTAATTCTGCAAAAGATATCAAAAGAAAATGATGATTGTAAAATCAAAATCAAATAGGCAATGCACAAAGCAGTGCTCTTTCACTCGCAGATTATTATCTAACTTTGATCTTATGACAGCAAACTGTTTCGATACTATTCCAATGACATCATCACTGGAGTGGACAATGAATGGCACAGGGCGCTTCTTGGATTGGATTCTTTGTAAGTGACAAATCAAAACAGATTTTCCAAGATTGGTAGAGACAAACTCAATTGTTTGCTTTGATCCGTTACCAGAAAGGCTTAAGAAGAGGTTTGTAATGGCAGTCCCATAAACAGGATTGTTGTGACCATTTATTTTTGATATATATCTTGTATCAGTCCCACAAGAAGACTATTTTGGACATTGGCATTTTCCAAGTAGGTTGTAACAAAGTTCCTGATAAAATTATCACCACCAGGCAGAAAAGATATGTCAACAACTAATCCCTTGACAGATGCCTTGACTAAAGGCTGATTCAAAGTTTTGAAGCAGGCAATTGTTCGGAGACAGTTAGACATGAGACTACAGCCTGCCTCAGACAGCCAGCGATTGTCAGTGTTGCTGAACCTTTGTAGTTGATCTAAATCAAGTTCGTAGACTTCACTGTGGCATAGGATTCTCCCGATGCTGGTGAAAATTTGACCACAATCAAACATCTTCGAGACTTTGCCTATTGACCATTCATCGAACACAAGCATTGGATTTGAACACTTCAAAACAGATACATAGATCCCAAGACTTACATAAAAGTCCACATGACAGGCATCACAAGACTGTAAATTACCAATTTTGGTGCAATGATATACACTACTGCCTGTACAGTTCCTGTGGAACATGTTAGTTTTGTTGATGGCTCCAACACCTGACATGTATATTGCAGTAACAGGAATAGAAGCATTCAATATAAATGCATTTATTTTAGCTTGAAAACACATCTTTCGGTAGTCAGGAAAGATTCCCTCACAAGCATTCATCACTGGAGCAGGCTTCTTTGGCATACTAGCAGTCAGGTCCACACCTGCATTGGAAGTGTCAGTTTGTCTTGATTCTGAAACAGATGCAGATGAAGGTGTAGTTGTACTCCATTGTGAGGCAGATGCAGATGAAGGTGTAGTTGATGATGAGGCAGATGCTGA
>JALLPD010000751.1:0-14383 GCA_036940065.1 Cyclotella cf. meneghiniana
GCTCATAAAAATAACTTCCAATCATCTGGAAAACTATTTCTTATTCCTATTTTCTACAACTAAAAATTCGACTAACTATCGGCTCAGGTCATGCTCCAAAGGTTGGTTGTTGTGCAAATTAAAATCAATTTAAATTGAAAGAATACTTTTAGTTTGTTCGGTGGACTCATCATCTGGTATAACATTGAATGTGAATTCTCAGTTGGGATATTCAATTCCATAATTTGTTCCCAAGAGAGAGATGTACTCGCATATGAAGTCATGTTATGGTCCCTAGTACAAATAGTGCTGTGGTATTTTTCTTTGGTGTAATTTTACTGCACTCAGATTTGATTCCTTAGAAACATGATTGTTTGAGAATAGCTGCACATAATGGCCAACATAGAATGTTGCTAGATGTATTTTTGCAAGATCATGTTCTTGGCTCATGAAAACGCTTGGCCATTTTGACTGAGTGATTTGATCTTGTCAAAATGCTAATTTATGTCTGAAGACTTCAAGTTTCTAAACTTCCAACCCATTTTTCTCATGGGCATACTGCAGAGAATTTTTTGGTACTGTTGCAAGAATGTTCAAGTGCATTTAGAACAACCAAATCAACTGATTAGAACTGCAAGACTTTTAAGCAGTAAAAATAACTACCAAAAAATCAGTACAATAGTCACCTATATGTCTTTCACTTTGCCAATGTTGGACTATCTCCACAATTTTTGGCAAGAAGGAAAGCATTAGAAAATTTTAAAAATACAGACCATAGAGAGTACTGTATCTCTATCATATTGCTTGTGCCCCCTTTTGTTCCCATGAAGTTTACTCATTCATGCTGACTAGATGTCATGCCCCCTGCAGAGATTGACTTCAATCATGAAATGTGTTATGAGGTGAGTTTAGTAGCAGATGGCAATATCTCACAAGGTCTTACAACTGGGGATATAATTCCAATGTACTTATATGAATAAAATGGCTTTAATGGCCCGAAAAGAAAAAAGTTCTTGGAAACGGTGAGATTTTACAAAAAGAGATGACCTCAATGATTGCCTATCAGCCTATCCCTCTAATTTTTACCGCAGAAAAATGTAGATACATGATACCGCTATATCACACTTTTTATTATCATTTTAACAATTTGGCAAGTGTAATTTGTCTAACCCACCCACCACCCACCACCCAGTTTTCCTGTTCTAGTCATTTATCCCACTTTGCAGGGTGATTGTAATTTGCCTAAAACCATCCCGTGCACCCACCCACCACCTAGCTATCTGGTTAACTCTGTTTTGTTGGGAGAGTGTAATTTGCCTAAAGTTTGGTCAATGCCCCTACCTACCAGTCTGTCGTCTGGTTTACCATGTTTCAGGGAAGCTTTGCCTAAAGCCAGCCAATGCTCTCCCCCACCACCCAGTTTTCTTGTTTGTCCTCTTTGCAGAGCAAGCCTAATTTGCCTAAAGCTGTCCGACGCCCCCACCATCACCCAGATTTCTGGTTTGTAGCCGCGTGTCCCACTTTGCGAAGCAAGCAAAATTTGCCTAAAGCAATACTCTTGGCATTGGTGTCAGCGACCATGGCTGTTTTTCATTTAAACCCAATGCAAAAAAAGATCTAGAAAAAAACAGTACTCATTTTTAAACTGCAGAACAACTAAAGTTTGAATTTTTTCCATGATTGCTATTTTTAGTGTCTTGATTTAAAAGTCCTGCAGCAAAGGATAGTGGTCAATTTGACCATTCTAAGGCTTTGATTTAGTTTGGCCAATACTGAATAGAGAATTGCATTTCTGGCAATTATTGGTATTTTTTAAATTTTTTTATTGACAAAAAGTCATGAGTTAGTTGTAGATAAAAATAGAAAATATCCAATGTCCGGTAGTGCAATAGTGTCTTTGAAAAGTGTGAGAATATTTTATGTAAGGTACAACAAATCAAATTTTTCTGCAGCTACCATGGAATTACAGACATTTCCCATCCATGCCTTGTCCTCTCGTGACAGCTTTAGTCTCGACACCCTCCATCCTGAACAAGTCCAATGCTGCCACTTGCAACAACAAGCCGGCAATGTGCATCACTTGACAGACCGAAGCGATGATGGCGTCATCATGAGCCATTGTTGTTGTTCTTAGAGGATGATCGACATTGTAATTCTCCAGATGCACCATAAAAAACAACAATCAACCTATTGACTTTTCTGTATTTGTTGTCACTTTTAATAATTAACTGTCCTAATAAAACAATTTCATTCTTGTTTCTACAAGTAGTTGATTAATTTGTTTATTTCATCCTAAATTAGTTCATTTTACATCATCTTGATTGATTAGAAAAATTAATTCATTTAATTAGTTAGTGAAGCTGTGTTCAGGTTGCAGTTTGGCCAAAGACGCCGATGCGATCGCCGCCTGTGAAATCATACCCGTTCTCGTCATTCTTTGCAATACTGCCAGATCCGTCACCAAAACAGGATATCAATCCCTCACAGTGGTATGGTACAATGGAGACTGAGAGAGGGATGGTGTTAAAAAATGGACCGGAACGATATTGGACTATTGGGCCCTATCAAAAAATGAGAGGTCAATAACCCATGCTAGTGGGCTGTTGGGCTAAACTGCAATAGTCAATAGCAAATTGAATTTAAATCACAGCCTAACTGCAAAAAAGCTAGAACAATGTAAGAATGGAATAGGATCTGAAACTCCCGGTCTGCTCTCATTCTAGTGATGATGTCAGTATGCAACCAGTGTCAATGAACAAAGGTTGGAGGTGGAATCCAGCTTTGGTTTACTCCCGAAGGAGGAGCAAATATCGCAGTACTTTGTGGTTCCACAATGCCAGATGTGACATACTGTTGTCAAGGAACAAAGGTTGGAGGTGGAATCCAGCTTTGGTTTATTCCCGAAGGAGGAGCAAATATCGCAGTACTTTGTGATTCCACAACGCCAGATGTGACATACTGTTGAATGATTCGATACACACAAATTCAATACAACAAAGTATAAGCAACAAAATGTTTCTCAAACCTCAACGTCTGAAAGGAACAACTCACATATATCAAAGAGTATCTGTCACCAACATAGGGAGTGACCCAATGCGGAAAGCGTCCATCAACCTTTGCAAGTCTTCCTTTAGTGTCGACCTCTGCAACTAGAAGGGGAGAACACTCGACGGCAATCTTTCCTCCGCCGCTGAATTCACCACTGTTGCGATTATTGAAATGTGTTTAGCGGCATTTTGAGTAGTTGGCCAGCAGAAAGGTGCAAATCAAAACGAGAAAGATTGTACGCACAGTGAAATCCCATAAAACGGTCCGACGTTGAGAGTGTCGATATGCGGAGAACCAACAAAGTTCTTTGTCACTGCCAACGCCGTAAAGCGATGAGCAAATGCAGGATCAACCTCCACTAACGTATCCACCGCCAGATCAAACAACCGCTTGTACTTCATCAGCTTGGCAGTCTCCTTCTTCGTCCTGGCACTGTCGACTTTACCGCTCCCGGGCTTTTGAAGTATCACGTAATACTCCGCTCGTATTTTGGGCCGTTCGCGCGTTGTCCGCGGCCAATGGATCGCTTCCAATTCCGCCAGCAAGGCGGCTCGTCGTTCGGCCGAAACCGGTGTGCCCCGCTCTTGTCGTACCTCGCGAGGTCCGTGCTTTCGGTAACATTCCAAGAGCGTCGTCATTATGAAATCGCGATCGTGGGCACGGTCGGCTTCGTCGTTCGGCGATATGCCGAAGGTGCGTTCGAGACGCTTTCGCAATTGCGGGGTGGAGAGCGGTTCGAGCTGAGATTGAAGCAACGTAGCATCTCGGTCGCATGCGGACAATGTTGTTGCTTTGGTATCGCGCTCGTGCGTCGGGATCGTGCAAAGAATCTCCGGCGGAATTCGTTTTGATACAAACGCCCCTCGGATAGTTTCCAGCGCCGATCGCTTCAGTTTCCTATTGTATCGTAGATCCAATAACCGTAAGTGTCGAAGAGAAGACAGATCGTCCAATGGAAGCTGGCGTAATCTCAAATGATTCGACAGAGCGAACAATTTCTCCAGGCTGTGTAGGTGTTTGACTTCTGGCGGTATTCCTTGGAGGGCGTTGCGAGAGACATCGAGGCATGTCAACATGGATAAGGAGAATACTTGGTTGGGGATGTTGTGTAGTCTGTTCCTACTCAAATCAATACTCAGTAAGTTCGATGGCCATCGCATGCCTTGGTAAAAATCCTCGTCTGACAGTTCTTTGTTGGATAAGACGACTCGATCCTTTGCCGAAGACTAATCGCACGACCAAGCATGTTATAATAAGAATAAGTGTCATGTGAGCGTACCGTTTACCGTAGTATGTCCCTGTAATACTATTGTCATTTATTCAAGTTACCTTGTCACTCGTCATCATATCCTCGTGGAAATGCTTCCATCGCGCCGCTTCGATTTGACGAACGAAAAAATCATCTTCGAGCAGTGGACGCACTGTGGGCACGCGTATCAAGTGCTTCCCATGCATGTCCAGTGCATCCTTCCCATGTAAAGAACGATACGATGATATCTGTTTGGCAACGTCGGCGTCGGCGTCGGCGCCTGTGCGCTCGATGGGTACACGAATACCTCCCGCTCCGTCATTCGGATCATTATGTATGTTATCGTCCAACAGAATATGATGATGATTGTGTGGACCAGAGATCGAATTCGCATTCGTCCTCGCCCAAACGGGTTTGCCCGCCCAAGGCGCATGATTATGATCACGCCAAAACGGATAGCAATCTTGAATCCCCACGATGGTTTTGGTTTGTAAATAGTCCAGAACTCGGTCGTCTCCGCAATAATCACCGACGGCATGCCGATTGCGCGATCGATCGCCCACTTGTTTGGTCGTGGAGGAGTGCAATTCGTAAACCATCTCCTCATTTCTTTCTCCGCCGCGGTCTTTCCCGACGGGATTCCCATTTTTATCGCGGTACGTCCAGCTACTGCAGAACAGACTCTCGTCGTCCAAAATCAAATCGGGGTTGTAGTATTCGGGATACGCCGGATGGTTCCCCCCGGCGAATTCGGAAACGGCGCGGGCCACGCGCGGCAGGTCCGTCCCGAAGGTGCGCAGCACGAGCGTCGTTTTCGTCGGGAGAGGCAGACGGCCGTCGTCTCGTTCGTTTTCCGCGGAGCTGGCATTCGACGAGGACGACGATGACGACGATTTCGAAGGAAAGTAATACTGCAACGCTCGAAAAAACGCCGGTACAAAGTGTTCGAAAATATTCCGTCCCTTTTCGTGCGATGCGCCGTTATCATGGCCATCGTCCGGATCCGAACCCAACTCGGCGCGCAACGTGTCATACAACGGACGATAGACGCGTCCGTGTTCCGTCTCGGTGAATCGCTTGGCCGACGATTTGTACGCCGTTCGATAATAGGGACGGGTTCGAGGAGGCCACTCCCATCCGGTGTACAACGGAGGCGGCGGCGGCGGCGCATGGGCATCGTCGCCGGATGGAATCGCGAGGGGCAGTCCGTTCCACCAACGAGTGGGTTCGAAATCTTCGCCGGCCGATTTATCGCCGATCGAATTGTCGCCATCCGTCTCGGTCGACACGAAGGCGCTCTTGGCGATAATCTTATTCAAACACTCTTCGACGGTGTCGCCTCCCGCGGGATCGCCGACGATGATCGTTTCGTTGACGTCGAAATGCAGAAAGAGATGGGGCAGCCGTTCGCGAAGCCCTCGAACGGCGGAATCGTTGGAGGACATGGAATCGTGGTGGGAGGGCAATGACTCGACCGTTGGAACATGGCGTCTCTGTCTCGTCAGATGAGTCTCGACCTCTTCTGTGGTGGAATAAATCTCGGGCAGGAGAGAAAAGGAGGCAACGTCATCGCGGTTTGTTTCGTTCATGTTGCCTGCATGGTTGGAGTTAGGTTGGAGTTGTACCATGGACCGACTGTTTTTGGCGGGAACGTGAACGCACTTCGGTATGGTACAATACAATAGAACAATACCAATAATAAATACTCGATATTTTCCATCCATCACGTTGTCGTCGGGCTCGGCGCGCCCATCCAGAAATCATCCTCCTCCCATTCGCCATCGAATCGACCGACATGATCGACACCGCGACGCATCACGACCAAAACAGCGCCGCCGCCGATACGATGACGCTGTGGAGATGCGATTTTTGCCGCAACGCAGAATTCGACACCTTCGAAGCGGCGGAAGAACACGAGAAGCGTTGCGCCGCTCGCCCGGCCGACGAACGTCCGATCGAGTCGGGGGACGATGCCGACGGAGAAACCGCCGCCCTGAATCTTTTGGCGGATGCGATAGAGGAAGGCGCGACGTCGACGACGGAGCCGCGTTCCGACGTGGGAGTCGGCGCCGGAGAGAGACTCGTCGTGCCGATGGAGGAATTGCCGGAGGATGCGAAACGCAGGTTCGGGGAAGGCGGATTCGCCAGGTACGGGAATGGAAACAGTTGGTTCCCCATTTTGGAGATCAGTCCCAACGACGTGGAAGATCACTTGACATTGTCCAAATGGTGGAGGATGTTTGAAAAGGTGAGATGACATGATTGGAAACGAGTGCTATACCCAAACATCCGTCACTCGGATTCGTTCCTATTTTCTTTTTCTCTTCGTTTCACTCTCTCAAGTGGACGGACAACAAAGGAGAACTGCAGCGACTGGTCTTTTGGTACAGCGGGGGCAGCGGACGTTTCGCACTCTTGCCCCCCACCAAAATAATCACCTACGAAGAAGGAGACAAGGCCGGCATATGCAAGGTATCCAAGAAACTCAAGGAAAAAATAGAGAAAGGAAAGCCTCTGTCTCCGAGAGAACACGGCCTCGTGGAGTTTTTGAACGATATGAACGCGACCAAACGAGAACGAATTGAAAACTGCATCGCAAGGGCCAGAAAGACTCCTCTTTCGCCTCCCACTCAAGTGGAAACGGATCGAGAATCGCACGCCAAGATTGGCGCAAAGACTAAAGCTGTGGATACTTCAATTCATGAAACGTCCACAAAGAAATCAAAGCCGAACGATCCCGTTCCGACTCAAGAAGATCCAGTTGTCATCTCACCCGAGAAAATGCAACAGTCGTCCACCCAGTCGTCCACCGAAAAAGAAGGCAACACCCTTCACTCATCGCACGCATCTGGTTTCCGGGAACGATTCCTCCTGTCGCTGACAGGAGGAACTCAAGAACACGAAGAAGATCCTTCTCGGCTCCACCAACAGATTTACGATATCGTTCTATCCAACAATGCCATTCTATCTCGGCTAAAAAGCTCCATAAAGACGGGAAGCACCATCGGGCCGCACACCATCTGCGTACGAAGCTACTTCAACAAAGTCAAAATCATTCGATCCATGGAAAGGATCAAATTCGCCGCAACCCCCATCGTCGAAGAAAAGTCATTTGACATGCAATCACTCCGAGAGCTTCCGACCGGGTTGAATTTTTTCAGCGCCGATTTTTTCACCGTAGAAGGATCGATCGATTTCATAATGTTTCTCGAATGCGTCCAACTCATGGAAAAAACGGTTCGAACGAAAATTCTATCCTCGCTGAAAGACCACGCGACCAACATCAACGCCCTCTTGTGCGAAACAGAATCGTGGGCCGCGGGTCCCGCCCGCCCGATTGAATTTTTGGGGGATTTGTTCGATTCGTTGGGGGATTTGCGATTCACTCGACAAGAGTGCATTCTCGTCGAAAAATGGCTGGAGCCCAATGTTCAAGCGTTTATCAAGGGATTGCGCTTGAAAGAATGGGAGGTGGAGGAGGAGTATGACCTTTTGGTCGATGGTCATGTCGATGAATTGATGGGTGTCGTCAGCTTTGTGACGGCGTAGCGGTAATCGTAGTTTTATTCTTAATCGACGTAGCTTGCAGAGTATTGTCACATTGCTCGGTAATCGCTGTTGACTGAGGATCTCACCGCTGTTCCAAAGTGTGCGTAACAGACCTTTGAGGACGGAGAATATCCCGTGAATTGCGATAAGTAACATCGGAAGTCCATGGATTTCACAATTAAAGGATTCCTATTGAAGATTTGCGTAGAAATTAAGTCATTGACAAAAAATGAAACATGCCAACCATGGAATCCATCAAGTGTCCTCCTCCCTCCCTGCTTATCCTCGACAACACACTTCACTCCTTCTCTATATTTATCTCGTTCTTTTTGTTGGTCGGTTCCTTTCAAGAATGATAAAGTAATCAGATGCATTGAAGAAACATTACAGAAGGCTTCAACAGGCTTCAACCCTCTGGTGTTTATGATTAATTTGTCATGTCATTGTTATGAGTAATGAAGTCACAGAGAAGGAAAAAAGAGAGTTAACTTTCAAGTTAGGGTTAGAGTTAGCCAATTCTGCTTCACTCTAAGTCATCAAACTTTTGATATTTGTGGAAAATTTTTAACTCTAATTCAAAAAACTATTTCATCTTTTGAAAATGTTGATGCTAACTCAACACACTTTGCATAAGTTAATAATTGTTACCTCTAACTCTCTATTGGAAAGACTAAATCTATCTTTCCCCCAATCATAACCAATAATACTATCACATTAATGCTCACCAACCAAAAGCCCACATATTATAGTCTACATGATTGCAGTTGACATCACAAATGAAAATGTCCCCAGAAATGGATTTTCACATTCATACCACAAACTGCAGGAGCTTTTGGCATCCATGCTGATTTTGTATAGATTCCATAAACTCGACGAGGGAGAAAGCAGTGAAGTTGTGAATATTTGTAGTTGACATTATTTTTGATGGTCTTCCCTGCAATAGAACCTCAAATTCATGCCACAATCTGCAAATGTTTTAAAACCTTGTTAAAGGCATTGGATTCCATGCTGGTTTTGTTTTCATTCTGTATACTTGCTTAGGACAGCACAAAATCACGAACAAGCAGAAGATCCAAGAGATTTACGATATCGTTGTATCCAACAATGCTATTCTATCTTCTCTCAGAAGCTCAATAAAGATGGAAAGCACCACCGGAGCGAAACCATCTGTGTCCAAAGCTACTTCAACAAAGTCAAAATCATTTGATCCATGGAAATGATCAAATTCATCACTACCCACATAGTTGATGAAATGTCATTTGACATGCAATCTCTCAGAGACCTTCTGGCCAGATTGAATTTTTCAGCGCCAATTTTTCACCGTGGAATGGTCGATCAATTCTTGGAATGTTTCTTGAATACATCCAACTCATGGAAAAAAACATTTTGAACGAAAATTCTCATGTTGAAAGACCATGCAACCAAGATCAATGCCCTTTTGCACAATACAGAAACATGGGCAGCTGCTCCTGCCCACCTGATCAAATTTTTGGGGGATTTGTTTGATTCATTGAGAGATTTGTGATTTAATCAACATGAGTGCATTCATGTCAAAAAATGGCTGAAGCCAATGTTCAAGCATTTTATCAAGGAGTTATGCTTGAATGAATGGGAGGTGGAGGAGGAGTATGACCTTTTGGTGGATGATGATGTCGATGAATTGATGGGTGTTGTCAGCTTGTGATGGCATGTGGTTGTCGTAGTTTTCTCTTTAATCTAGCTTGCAGAGTATTGTCACATTGCTTGGTAATTACTGTTGACTCGGGATTTCACAGCTGTTTACAAGTTTTCATAACAGACAGACTTTGCGGACAGAGAATATCCCATGAATTTTGATAAGTAACATCAGATGTCCATTGATTTCACAATTAAAGGGTTCCAATTGAAGATTTGCATAGAAATAAAGTGATTGATGAAAGAATGAAACATTCCAGCCTTAGATTGTACTGCTTTTCTATCCTGCTGCATATGCCCTCTCTTTTCTCAGCCAATTGTTCTTAAAAGTTTTGTTCCATCAAGCCCACTCATTGCCCACCTGTATATCACATCATACGTCAACTGTCCTCCTCCCTCCCTGCTTTTCCTCAACAACACACTTCTCTGCATCTTGTTATTTATCTCATTCTTTTTGTTTGTCAGTTCCATTCAATAATGTAATGTAATAAGATGCATTGAAGAAGCACTTCAGAAAACACATTTTATTGTTTCCTTGAGCAATGTTTGGCTTGCAAATTAAAAAGGACTGGCACATATGCCAAACATCAGGGGAATACATCCCACTGGTGTTAATGATTAATTTTTGATGTTATTATCAACATATGGTACAGTTACAGAGACAGGAAAGGGTTAGAGTTAACATTCAAGTAAGGGTTAGACTTTGCCATTTTTGCTTCACTCTAGCTCATCAAACTTTTGATGTTTGTTGAAAATTTTTAACTCTCATTCAAAAAACTTTTTCATCTTTTGAAAATGTTGACTCTAACTCAACAAAGTTTGCAAAATTTATTAATTGTTAACTCTAACTCTCTATCTGAAAGGTAAACTCTAACTTCCCCCATCGTAACTAATAATACTATCAGATTATTATAACACATCAACTACATCCACCGCTTTTTGTGTTCATTCTGTACACTTGCTGAGGAAGAGAGCAGTGAAATGGTAAGTATTTAAAGTTGACATTATTTTTGATCATCTCCCCCATGATCAATTCTCACATACCTCAAATAAAATGTGTTTTTGTTTTTTCTTGTCAAAGGTCATTGGAATCCATGCTGATTAGTCTTAATTCCATAAACTTGCCAAGGGAGATAGCTTTGAATTGGTGAGTATTTGCAGTTGTCATTATATTTGCCCCTCTCTCCCAGAATCAATTCTCATATTCACACCACAAACTGCAGCTGTTTTCAATTTTCCTTGTCAAGGGCTTTTGAAATCCATGTTGACATTGTCTAAGTTCTGCAAACCTGCAAAGAGATTTTGCTTGCCAATCAAAAGCCCAATTGTAAATTTATGACATATTATAATCTAGATGATTGCAGTTTACATTAAATATGACCACTCTTCCAGAAAATGATTTTCACATTCATGCCACAAACTACAGGTTTTTTATTCTCCTTGTCAAAGCATTTGGATCCCATGCTGATTTTGTCTCAATTCTGTAAACTTGTGGAGGGACATAGTAGTGATGTTGTTAGTATGTGTAGTTGACATAATTTTTGACCATCTCCCCTGCAATAGAACCTCAAATTAATGCCACAAACTGCAAAGGATTTCAATTCTCCTTGCTAGAGGCGTTGGATTCCATGCTGCTTTTTTCATTCTGTACACTCCCTGAGGAAGATAGCAGTGAAGTGGTGAGTAATTGAAGTTTTTGTTATATTTGATCATCTTCTCTATGATCCATTCGCATACACCTCAAACCACCATGTTAATGATTTTTCTTGTCAAAGGTCATTGGAATCCATGCTGATTTGTCTTAATTCCATAATCTTGCCAAGCGAGATAGCATTAAATTGGTGAGTATTTGCAGTTGTCATTATTTTGTCCATCTTCCCCATAATCAATTCTCACATTCACACCACAAACTGCAGCTGCTTTCAATTTTCTTTGCCAAGGCCTTTTGAAATCCGTGTTGATATTGCCTAAGTTCTGCAAAAACTGCCGAGAGATTATTGCTTGCCAATCAAAAGCCCAAGCATAAGTTCATGACATATTATAGTCTAGATGATTGTATTTTACATTACATATGACCTTCTCCCAGAAAATGATTGTCACATTCATGCCACAAACTACAGGTTTTTCATTCTCCTTGTCAAAGCATTTGTAACCCATGCTGATTTTGTCTCAATTCTGTAAACTTGCTGAGAGACATAGTAGTGTTGTTGTTAGTATTTGCAGTTGACATAATTTTTGACCATCTCCTCTGCAATGGAACCTCAAATTAATGCCACAAACTGCAAAGGATTTCAATTCTCCTTGTTAGAGGCATTGGATTCCATGCTTGTCTTATTTTTGTTCTGAACACTTGCTGAAGAAGATAGCAGTGAAGTAAGTATTTGCAGTTGTTGTTATATTTGATCATCTCCCCCCATGATCCATTCGTATACACCTCAAACCACACATGTTATTGATTTTCTTGTCAAGGGTCATTGGAATCCATGCTGATTTGTGTTAATTCCATAAACTTGCCAAGGGAGATAGCATTAAATTGGTGAGTATTTGCAGTTGTCATTATTTTGTCCATCTCCCCATAATCAATTCTCACATTCACACCATAAACTGCAGCTGTTTTCAATTTTCCTTGTCAAGGGCTTTTGAAATCCATGTTAATATTGTCTAAGTTCTGCAAAGCCTGCCCAGAGATATTTCTCACCAATCAAAAGCCCAAGCATAAGTTCATGGCATACTATTGTCTAGATGATTGTATTTTACATTACAAATGACCATTTTCCCAGAAAATGATTGTCACATTCATGCCACAAACTACAGGTTTTTTATTCTCCTTGTCAAAGCATTTGGATCCCATGCTGATTTTGTCTCAATTCTGTAAACTTGTGGAGGGACATAGTAGTGATGTTGTTAGTATGTGTAGTTGACATAATTTTTGACCATCTCCCCTGCAATAGAACCTCAAATTAATGCCACAAACTGCAAAGGATTTCAATTCTCCTTGCTAGAGGCGTTGGATTCCATGCTGCTTTTTTCATTCTGTACACTCCCTGAGGAAGATAGCAGTGAAGTGGTGAGTAATTGAAGTTTTTGTTATATTTGATCATCTTCTCTATGATCCATTCGCATACACCTCAAACCACCATGTTAATGATTTTTCTTGTCAAAGGTCATTGGAATCCATGCTGATTTGTCTTAATTCCATAATCTTGCCAAGCGAGATAGCATTAAATTGGTGAGTATTTGCAGTTGTCATTATTTTGTCCATCTTCCCCATAATCAATTCTCACATTCACACCACAAACTGCAGCTGCTTTCAATTTTCTTTGCCAAGGCCTTTTGAAATCCGTGTTGATATTGCCTAAGTTCTGCAAAAACTGCCGAGAGATTATTGCTTGCCAATCAAAAGCCCAAGCATAAGTTCATGACATATTATAGTCTAGATGATTGTATTTTACATTACATATGACCTTCTCCCAGAAAATGATTGTCACATTCATGCCACAAACTACAGGTTTTTCATTCTCCTTGTCAAAGCATTTGTAACCCATGCTGATTTTGTCTCAATTCTGTAAACTTGCTGAGAGACATAGTAGTGTTGTTGTTAGTATTTGCAGTTGACATAATTTTTGACCATCTCCTCTGCAATGGAACCTCAAATTAATGCCACAAACTGCAAAGGATTTCAATTCTCCTTGTTAGAGGCATTGGATTCCATGCTGGTCTTGTGTTCATTCTGTACAGAGGCACTGAATTCCATTCTGATTTTGTTTTCATTCTGTACACTTGCTGAGGAAGATAGCAGTGAAGTGGTAAGTATTTGCAGTTGACATTATATTTATCATTTTCTCCATGATCAATTATCACACAACTCAAACCACAATTTATTGATTTTTCGTGTCAAAGGTCAATGGCATCCATGCCGATTTATCTTAATTCCTTAAACTTGCCAAGGGAGATGACATTGAATTTGTGAGTATTTGTGGTTGTTATCTATCTCTCACATAATCAATTCTTGGGTTCACACCACAAACTGCAGCTGTTTTCAATTTCCTTTGTCGAGGGCTTTTGAAATCTGTACTGATATTGTCTCAGTTCTGCAAAACCTTCTGACAAAGACAGCATTGAAGTCGTCACTTGAAAAATGTCTACCTCCAAGAGATCTTCCAATGCCAGTCAGGGTATGCAACAGAGAAACAGCACATGCAGACCACTTTTTTATCAGGTCTATCAACAGAGAAATGCAAGAAAGTAACACATGTTGAGCAAAGTATTCATTTGAAGGCATCAAATATATATGGGATGAGCAGGTTACCTCATGGGGGTGAGGATCTTCTTTACCACTATGATATTACTTCCATTAATTTATACAAGGACAAAGTAGACAATTCAAAGTTCATTGAGATGGGAGGAAGTTAATCTGATGTTGGGATGAATCAATCAATGGTAATAGTCTTGTGAAATTTAAGCATGAGCACAAGTTGTTCCTCAAGCATATTGGTCACCAAAATAAGAGTATCAATGATGTAGCAGATTCCTGGAAAAAGAAGGCAAGGGGAAAAAGCTAAACACAGATATATAACTTGATTGAATTAAAAGGGGGCATTTACATTAATGTTGTTAGAGTTTGAGGCAATCAGTTTGAAAAGGGAGCAAACATAGGGAAGGCTAACAAGAAAGAAAAATGGAGTAATTGTTCAATTTTATTATGCTTCAATGTGTTGAAAAATCTCATGACATCTAAACATTTTCTATGACATGAGCCACAGTTGCTACGGGCCGGAAACAGGCAATCGGGTCCGGAAATCAAACCCTGGACCCACAAAAAAGATCGTGTGCAAGGCCAGGGGTTCGAACCCTGGACCGACTAAAAAGATCGTTCGTACGATC
>JALLPD010000752.1:0-14389 GCA_036940065.1 Cyclotella cf. meneghiniana
GCAATGACAGTAACATAATGTAATCACAGTAATGATGACAGTATTGTAACATAATAGCTATGGAAGGAAACAATAACATTACCGTTGGTCATGAGGGTAGGAGTATATGTTCTCCTACCGTAAAGGGGACTCAGTTTATGTCACAATTTTGGGCTGTGACAAAGTAATATTTTTGGAACTGACCGGAATTACTGCCGGAATTCCGGTCGGGTACGGAATTCCGTTCGGTTACGGATTACTGTGTTTTGATGACAGTACAGTAATGATGACAGTAACGTAATGTCTATGAAAGGAAACAGTAATATTACTGTTGGTCACAAGGGTAGGAGTATATGTACTCCTACTGTAATGGGACTCAGATTACGTCACAATTTTGGGGTGCAACACAGTAATATTTCTGTAACTGACCGGAATTACTGTCGGAATTCCGATTGGTTACGGATTACTGTATTTTTATGACAGTAATGAAAACCGGAATTTACAACCTAGATCAAAACTAGATTCAGAGAGCAGTAATCTTAATGAAGGATATCATTTTCAGAAGGCAGGACTTCATATCAAGACTTAGCAAATCAAAAGGATCTTGAATTTGGAGGGAGCATGCAGAACCAGTAAAGAAAGTAATAATTGTGTTTGGTCAGGATGAAGCAATTTACAGCCAAAACACAACAAACACAATGCTTTGGGTTGGCCTGGATGGAGAATGGCCTCTCCTATCAAAAAACAATTGTATGGGTAAGATGATATCTGCATTTCATACCAGAGACACTAGAGGGGGAATCAAGTTATCAAGGCAGCAAGAAGTAAATAAACAACAAGAGGACAGACATTACTTTAATAGAGAGGCAGCAGCAAACATCAATGGCACAACAGAAAAAGTCCACTCACCGAATCACGATTGGTCAGAATCAAGTTTGGAGGTACTAATGGTCACTTGACTGAAAAGCACACAATAATTCAAACAAATGACTGTATTTATTGTTTGAAATTGATATTTCATGAGAAGTATGAAACTGTGTTTCTATTTTTCACAGTATTGACCATGCAAAGAAAAGATTGAATGGTTTAGATCTAAAGAATATGACTAAAGGTCGGGGTGGTAAAGTTATGAGAGCTCCCTTGATTGAACAGATGGTGGTGTTGTTGGTCCTTTCTATGATGCAAATAATCTACAAATGCTAAGATTTGGAAAGGAACAGTCTATGGTGTATTCTGCAACAGACCTTGGTCTATGTATTTGAGTGATGATGATAAAGAGAAGACAAGGTATGATGTGATAGAGATGATTCCCAAAAACAAACAGAAAACAACAAAAATAAGAAGAAAGGAGTTGGCTAATCTCCTAATGTAAACTGATCTAGGCAAAGATTTGAGCTCAGAGTCACTGTTGAGTATGCAGTTGTGTGCCTTCCAGCAGAAGGCTGAGGCTCTTTCAATAGGTGTTGAACATGTTGGAACTTCAATAACCCAGAAGAGTTGGGAGGGAAAGGGAAAAGGATTGCTGCAAGTATTGTGGGAGTGATAAGGTTTATTGATGCATCAAAATTGAAGCAATACAGAAGAGAGTTCTTGATGAAAATGAATACATTGTCCCTGAATTGTCTCCATGCTTCATGCCGGAGCAGTGGCATGCTGCCTTCCTACATGAAATGAATCAGTCAGAATATTTTTGTGAGCAACTGGGAAAGAAATCTCTGATTACAACAAAGTACCATTATGAATTTGCTGGTGAAGGAATAGAGTACTTATGGGCCTTTTCTAAGTCTTAATATATCATAGATCACCACTCAACCTAAAAAGAGGCAAAGATATTGGCAGAATTGTTGCTAAATAAACATCAAGGGAGGTGATGAAAGGAATTATTAGAAGATTCAGTTAATGTGAAAGAGGGTAATTGATTTTTTAGCAGGAACTGGGACTCAATTATGATCAAGTAAACATTTGCACCGACCAATAATTTTTTTAGAAGAAAATAGAAAAGATGAAGCAATGCTCAAATGTTACAATGAGCGGCAAGAGACTTTGATAGTAATGTTGAGAAGTCAGCTATTCTTGCTGCAGATTTTGATTGGAATACTGAATTTGTCCAGGAAGCAAGAGAGAAAGAGAGAAATAGGAAAAGGTAGAAGATATTGGAAACATATGGTGATGGTTGAAATAATATGTTATTGAAATCATTCTCTCATGTTAATCTTGTTACAATGACTTTGCAAAACCACACTTTGATAAAACAACATCCTCTTGTAATGTCATCATCCACTCTGCACAGATCAACCACTGTGATGAATTTTCTATCAAGGAGAACAGCATCAGTCTTGTGATCTTTTGCCAAAAACCCACTTTACACATATCCACTCATCCTACAAACATGAAAACAACCAAATCAGCAACCCACCTTCCTCTTCTCCAGGCTGGCACCAACCTGTCATGCAAAACAGACTCAACCCCCAGTGTCTCCCACATATATCATGCTGATCACATGATCTCCCAATGCTACTGTTGGTAAGTCCAACCATGCTGACATAACTGCTGGGAAAATTAAAAATCAAAGTGAAGTGGACCAAACAATAATAAGGAGTTCTAGTCAAGAGAACATCATCTCGTGAACTGAACTAAGACATTAGAACATGTATCCATATTTAAGCACAATATTTATGCATTCGTTCATTCAGGTAGATTGTGTCCGATCATATCCGATAGAATCCAACAAACAAAGCAGGTCTTTATATTGCATAGAAGGAGGTATTTTATGTAAAAATGGTGTGCAACATCTCAAGCAGATAGTCCTATGAACGCATTCATTGTTGTGTCGCATTTGATGACTCCCTTGCATCTAATCTGCTAGTCCAAACAAGGTTGTGATAATCTTGCCATGGTCAATGGGATTTTATATGTGATAATAACATTATTTTGTGCAACTTTTTCCATCTGATGGAATGAACTGTGGTCTGGTGGGCCCAAAAATTTCATTGATGCAACTTTTGGGATACCTTTTCAGATATGAATCATCTTAATACTATACAGGCTGTCTGCAATGACAAAGTCAAAAAGTTCTGAAAGTTAGAAAGCATTATAATGCAGGCCTTTCTTTTTACTGTAGAATGGTACCACACCTACTGGTGGCAGTTCCCATCAATCACCCAGCTGTACTTTGTGCGGTTGAACTTTGGTTGGTTCAAAGGTATCAATCAAGCGCTGGTGTAAGGTATCTTTTCTGATTATGCTGCAATAGATTATTTCATATTCCTGCACAATGCTAGTGTTTATCCATTCCAATTCAGTTTCATAGTGGGCACCTCCTTTAATAATTGTGTTCCCTGGGCTCTGCAACACTGATGATTGCACACTCTGATCTCTGTGACATTGCTGCAACCTTAGCCTGCTACTCCACAACAGTTCCACAGTGGGTCCTGTCCATGCCATTCGAGCATTGAATTTGGCATCAACAGCACCTATCAAGGACTTTTTATCCTCAGAAGCAAAGCAATTGCATATCAACATTTTGATTGTAGGTCTAATTATTAACTTGCATAACTTATGTCAACAATGTGGTGGTGCCAGATATTTAATGACACTTCATCTTGCGTGACAGATTAGAACTGTCATCAACTGGCAATCATATGATTTGGCCAATGAATCAAGTCCTCCCTCAATTTCATTGTGTTGACCGATTGTGCTGAAACAAAGTCAAGATTTTTCATTCCTCTAGTGTGACTGTGGTTTCTACAATTGCATCAGTTTCCCCTGTACACACATG
Source organism: Cyclotella cf. meneghiniana (assembly GCA_036940065.1). Taxonomy (NCBI): domain Eukaryota; phylum Bacillariophyta; class Thalassiosirophyceae; order Thalassiosirales; family Thalassiosiraceae; genus Cyclotella; species Cyclotella cf. meneghiniana. The sequence continues at coordinate 3,758 of JALLPD010000752.1, forward strand.
TTCAAGATATTAGGTGAAATGATTTCAAACACATTTCACATTTGACATTGGAAGTTGTGTAATGCATACTATGGTCACTCCACTTAAATTGAAAATTTGATGACAAAAGCACAGGTACATTATATTGATTCCTCTTGAAATTAACATACAGGTGTACATTTCAAGTGTTCTGGTTATTTTTTGCTTCTTCCACTGGAGGAGCACATCTACAAAAAAGGGGAGAGGTGTATTGCTTACAATCCAACAATTGCAGTACTTATAGAACCAAGAAACATAGCTTGGCTCATTTAGAAAAAGGCACTGCACTACAAATATGAGCATGCAGTCCAGAATTACAGTGAACTTCATTGCACACACCATAGTATATCAATTATATCAATGCGAAGAAATGGAGAAGTAACACTTGAAGGTCATCGTGACAGTTCTTTATATTTGTCTCCAATGGCGCAAAGACTACTACCCAATATTGAAAATTCTGTTGATCCCAGCTGAATTACAGGAATGTTGGCATTGAACACAGTTTCAACCCTTGTCCTACAGATCCCAGCCAAATTACAGGAATGTTGGCACGGTTACACTGTCAAACTGATGTCCTATAGATGGTATTGACTCCTTTGGAAAATACCCTATCTCCTTGCAGATGAAAAATCAAGTCATGTGGATTAGTCAATTGACTGGTATAGAGTTCCTGAAAAAATACCTCGAGAAATTTTAGGCCACAGTCCTGGACACCAAGACTTCAATGTTTGAGGAGTTACAAAGTGAATGATTAGAGATGATGTGGGATGTATAGATAAATTTTAATTTGCATGTGATGAAGGAAGAGGACTTGTTCATGAAAGGAAATTGAATTGGCTTCATTTCTCATTACATCACAAAGAAGATCTCAGTAATCCATTTTCAATATCATGAATGACATAATTATTTTACCTAGTCATCATTAAAAGTTTTCGATTTTGTTGAAACTCAAAAAGTAATCTGCACCACATACTTATGAAGCAGTCTCATGACATTTGCTTCATATCATAGATTTGTTCAATGACATATCTCAATCCAATAACTGACCCTACTTATGCCCAGTGATTTGTTGTATTATCCATACAGAACTTGTGGCCTGCTGGATGCTCCCATAAAAAATAATCTGCAGCACCCACACATCATCAACAACCTTTCACACACCCAAACACCACCACACTCCAAACACTGCATTACTTCCCTTCACAAACATGCATCCGGACCATCATCACCATGTCATCTGATACCTATCCTTGTGGCCATGCAAGGCAGTGATGTACTGGATGCCAAATACACCAAGAAGATAGTCTCTCAGATGACATGACTGAAACAAAAACAGGGGGAAGACTCTCTGCTGATCACCAAGCTGTCATAATTTTCACGCACCATCAGGGTATATCTGATACTAGTCATGAGGATCACTGTAACTAATTTATCATACTATTAATTGGCTACTTGAAAAATATCTTGAGGTTCGTGATACTTCCACTGTTATTTTGACTTTTGATATGTGTGCTGAGCCATCCATGTATAACTTTGATGCTAATGAGTATGATTTGAAGTATGCAGATCTCAACCTGCATTATATTCTTTCTTCTGGGCACGAATACTTTTGTGTCTCCCAAGTGAGCAAAACTTACTATGCAATGAAATGAGGGAGTATGCTGGCCAATCAATGGCTCTTGACCAACTTCCACTCCAAGCTGGACACTTTCCTCTCTGCCTACAAGCAAGAATATGGCAACCAAAAGAAAAATAGGTCATAGTAATGAAAGAGAAGCTGATGTCATCACAAGTACTCTGTTGACTGTGCTAATGCAATGGGCATTGAGGGAAGGTCATGTATTTGTTTGGGCCATTGCCATCTTGATGTAGTATCTTATGGCAAGGTCAATCAATGTTTAAAATGCAGCTTTACACATCATCAAGAGGGGTATTCCTGACTCCATCACCTTCAAATATGACAAGACAAAAGGAGGATAAAACAGGTGAGTTTGTTTGCAAAAAATGTTTACTCAAACCCTCATGACTCTTTTGTCTGTGGCATGACCAAACCTTGCATGCCAATTTGCTGTCATGGATGTTCCATATACAGGCTAATCAAGAGATTCCTCCATCTCTCACATTTCAACATTCATTGGGTGAGAAAGGTTGGTGACACTTATACTGCCTCCACCACAACCTGCCCTCTGCTATTCATATCAATGGCATGTGTGTCAATAGGCAAATTATTGGCAGTTTTTCATTTTGCTGTTGGTGAAGCTTATTATCTCAGGCAGCTCTTGTCTTTGAAGGACCCAACCAAAGCTGACTTTGCACTTCTATCCTCTCACTGGAAGCATCCAGTAGACTCTTGAGTATATGAGGCTAGCAAGCTGACTTTGGTATGCTGCTTTTGGATAATGGACACACAGGACAATATCCCTATTTTGTTCGTTTGATGTTGCTGGCATCAATGGAACACCACTCATGTTGGCTACTAACAGCAATTGAATCTAACCCCACTCACCCTTTTATCAAGATCCCCCTCATGAGCAGTCCTCTTTTGTGCAAGCTAAAGGAACATTGATTGATGATTTGAACAAACGTCCACCAAATCATAGGCATCCGCATCCCACCTCATATTGAGCATCTCTGCAGATTTATGAGGTGAGACAGATCATTATTGGAATAAAGAGGACATCTCTGATTTTTGCCAGCAATTGTCAGATTTGGTAAGTGAGGCCAGTGACAAGAAGGTTTGTGCTGATAGTGTATCAACTCATCAATTCTGGATGAGCGGATCAAGAACATGGATGCCTTCCTCTTGCAAAAGATTGACGGCCTGGATAGAAAAAACACTTGCCATGTGGCAGCGGCTGTGTTGGAAGTCTTCTTTTTTCCAGTTGACAATTTAGGTTTGAGTTATTGTTCTAGTCAACAATCAACTTGTAGTTGAACTAAATCTTAATTCATGATCTATATCCTAGTCTACTTGGTTGATGGTCAGTCTTGTTTCAGTCTTGTGCTGCAGCCTTGTTTCAGTCTTGACACCAAACATTTTATTTACTACCCCTATTTTGAGCCAAATGAATTTTGACCTCAAACAGCCTCCCCACTCAAAGCTTCATCTGGTATGTTTACATATTCATTGTACCCTAAATATAGCGGAACATGATGATTCAATACCACTGGCATCAAGTTTTTTGTAAAGATGTCAGCATCATTGATGTTCCCAGGAAAGTGCTTAAAGACCAGCATTCCTTTGGCTTGGAGCTCATAGAGGAAGTAATTGCAAACATCCACATGACAAGTGCAACCTCTGATATTCCAGCTATTGCAATATCTTCACCCCCTGAGTTATGCATTTCTAATACCATGATTAGCTCTACAAAGTCCTATTGAATCCAGCAATATAGGTATACATAAAGCATATCTTGTGCCACCATCACACCTGTAGCAATTTCAGTTTCAGTCACTGACAATGCCACAAACTTCTCTGTGACACTTTGGAATGTAAGTAGCACTCCATTCACAGACCTTTTCCCACCAGAAATACTTCTCCAGTCATTGAGATTTATTGCGTACTCTGAATCTGAATTGCCATATACCTTAAATTTATAGTCTTTACTCCACCCATCATGCAGGTTGCAACAGCTGACCAGTGCATCTTTGCTTTAGTGTCACCTGCCATCCCTTCACTATCTCCTTTCACAGGTACTTGTCCTACAGCAGCTGGCAGCTGAGATATAGGTACATCTAAACAGTCCATACTTCTCCCAGAGCTTACGTTTAAGAACAGACTGAGTGCTCTTGACAGTTCCCATCCAGAGTCATCAAAAGTCACTGCTATCTTGTTTCTAACATATTCTGTGAGCAACCCTTCTTGTTAACAAGTGAATGCTGTCTTGAGTCCACATTGGGCCTTGTCTCCCATTTCTGGTGGTCCCAGAATCATGACATCATCAACCCACAATACAAGCACAACTAATGAGTTGCCATCCCAGGAAAAATACCTGCATTGATCAATCAGCCTTCAACTGAACAAACATCATATTAGTGACTTGATCCTTAAATGTCTGAAAGACAATGTATGTCACTTGCTTAGTCCCATACAGCGGTAAGTTCATTTTCAGTGCCATTTTACCTGGATACCATTCTTGGAATCCATTGGCAACTTAATATACATGCTCTATCCATGCTCAAACTTGCCCTGTAAGAAAGCTTGTTCAACATCAATAATGACTGCAACCCAAGAGGGATTCGTGTACAGCAGAGTTAACACAAGATGCGCAGTGATGGGATTGGTCACAATTGCCGCTAAAGAGTCTTATACATAGTGACTGCCATCAACCTGCTTGTAACCTCTAGCATTCCACCTTCCTAAAAAAGAACCATTGGATTTGTCTTCATTGCTCAAGTAGTAGTTAAAACCTTGGACCCTTTCAGTATTGAACTCCTTGTTAAAGGAGTAAGTGAATTGTACTTTATGAATTGTGTTTTCTGATTAGCAATATCTCGATGTGCATCAGAGTCTGGGCTTCTCATAGCATTTTTGAAGTTTAGCCCCACAAACTCACTGGTATTTTTGATGCCACCACCTACACCAGTGCCCACTAATGCCAGCTCTATTTTTGTAATGACAGGTACAATGCAGAAATTTCTGCACTGTCTAGCTCTGCCATCTCATCTAGGTATTGTAACTCAACAACAGATGCATACGTTGGTCACTCAAGAGGCTTAAGAATTTGCCCAAAATGTGTGAATCCACCTGTGGTAGGAACTGTCATAAGAGGGCTGCTCCATTTCACACGGCCTCCCAACGTCAAAGGTACTTTATCAGTAATGGGAATTACAGTATCATATATTGCCTCAGATGCTTTCTTGATCTCTAGTACTCCAATGGCACCTTCATGGTGGAAATGCATTGTTTGAGCCACATGATGTCACCAGTCACAACAACTCTAATCATATCTGGGTCCCATTCTGATGTTGTCACTTTCACATTCTGTGTAACCAACAAACATTATAGTTGTTGCTCTGTCACCTGTTTTTGAATCTTTTCTGACTCATACTACTCCCAATATTCCCCAGACACAAAGGTTCTTGGACCACATGGAGTTTGCACCAAATATGTGCACATCTAGTATAGCCAACTTTCTGTTGACTTCAACCACTAGCAAGCCATCTAGTTGAGTAGCACACACCACAGCCTCAAGTGCCATTTTTGAACGGTGGTCATCAGGCACAAAAGCACCTCCCATCATAGCTTGGGCTTACCAGCCAGGTATGGGAATGCCAACTCTGCCAGGCTGTTGTATGGCGGTGTATCCCTAGACATGAACTCAAAATCAAGAGGTTGTGGTATTGCCTAGTCCTTGCTTTTTTTGCATTTTGCTAGCTTTTGGTTCACCCCTGCAGGATCAAGATGTATGTACCTAACCGGTATATTCCTCATATTCAGCTTGTTCAAACACTCACAGGTACACTCTACCACATCACTTTTTGTAATGGGGAAATCACTCCATTTCTGTCCTGTTGCTTTGCATGCAAGGACCTTCCACTTATTGTCAAGTCAGCTGGCATGTTGGACTTAACAGTCAACTTGGACAGGTCTAAGTACGTCCTTTGCCCTGGGAATATTGCCTTCTCAGCAGTACTTGTCATTTTAACATTTTTTTGCTGTGCCTTTGACCTTGCACAGTGCTTACATACGTGCATGGTACCCTGTGTGAGTACCCAGCCAAGTTCCCGGGCTGCTCTTTGAACAGAAACCTCATTCATTTGCCCCAGCAATTGATGAGCCACATTCATGTTTACTCTCAAGACCACCTCAGAACTTGCCGCCACCACTTTAGCAAGTCACTCACACTTACAGGCATGTTGCCCACTTTGTAGTGGGGACAATAATGTCAAATCAGATGATCTCTTGCCTTCTTGATGTCCAGTACCTCAAACTCCAACCAAGTTGGGCAGTTCATGATCAAAACGGGATTCAATGCATCTCCAATGCCAGCAAACTCAGCATACACTTCAAACTTGCTGAGGTATACTCCAAAACCCAATGCAAAATCTTATTCAGATTGTTCAAAGTGAACTTAATTGCTTTAATGGCAGGCAGATGTGGTTGATGGGGAAGATGTTAACTTATGATGGTAAGCTGCTGATTGTTAAAAGAAAGATTGAAACTGACTTGGATACAAAATGGAAGCCATTTCTTCTAAGATGATGGAAGCACAAGGGGTTCAGCCCATACTGGAAGATGAGGGTGAAGAATTTCACAGAGCAGCTATTTCATCATGATGGAGTATCTGAAGCCAGTTGTGTCTTATGTTTGATTGAAGGCAGACGAGGGAAGGATTAGGTAGTATATCATTGGAACTTGGTCAAGAATGGTTGCTCATAATGAGATTGGGCTTCATGGAACTTCTGGGGATATTGCAAGGCTCCCTCCTCCGAGAATGCCCAACAATTCAGATCAGTCCAAATTGGGTGGTTGGAAAATCCAGAAGTGTACTGATAGGTGGGTAATACAAAGTAGATGGAGAGAATGGATGAATCCAGAGGTTGCAAATGACTATTTGAGAAGGCATGTGAACTTGCACCTGCCGAGTCTGAGTAGTTGGATTGTTGGGATGCTTTTTTAATACCTGTGAGAGGTGGACTCACAGGTTCTTTTCCATCATCTGGGTGTTTACTTTTGTGTGTTGGGATGGTTCTTTTACTCCTGGTGAGAGAAGGTTCTCAAGGTTTTTTTACCATCTCGAGGTTTTAGTTATGATGTTGATGATGTAATGGTTGTAAGGGTGGTTTTTTTGGTCTCAGTAAAAATTTGCTATGTTGACTACTTGAATTATTTCTAGTGCATTATATATATGCGGTCTTAGTGAAGTTGTTTTTGTCATCACATACAACTAGATCATTATCTGACCTACTATGTGGTATGTGGTATGTGTATAATTGGTATTATTGTTGTGTAATGATTGCAAACATAGGTAATATCTAAATATTTTTTATTGTGAGCACTGTATGACCTATAAACTTGATCACATATAAATCAAGTATAAATTGACATGTCTTATAAATATCAAAGTAATTCATCATAGAATCATTCTATAATATTGACGACCGGAGATAAGGTTTTGTGTTTGGTACTGATTGTATATGTTGGGGCCCCATGCTAGTGCTGGAACCTCATTTTTGTCCAGTGCCAGTACTGGGATGTTGATATTCCCGTAGTGGCACTGGCCATCAAAATTGACCCGGTGTCAATATGTGGACATATCTTGCTTGAGGTAGAGAATTAAGTGCAGTAAGATTCCAGATTCCTGTTCTGAGGTAGGTATATAGGTCATCTGTCCCATCATCATGGGTGACAAGCCATTGTTCATGTTGCATTCACTTCACACATTCCATCTTCTCTTTTGGTTGTCCAACACATCATCATCTAGGCAATCCAACAGATCATCATCCAAATAAACACACATTTTACTGCTTCTAAAAAATGTGTAACATCATCAGTCCTGCCTGAACTGTTATGCAATCAAACCTTCGTGTAATTGATCCATTATTCAACAAGTATTCCATCCAACCAACATGTTCAAGATCTAACTCATTTTTGGACAGTATTGCATGTCACTCAATCAAACATTTAATTGTCTCAACACAAATGGCCAGAATATCAAACAATGAAAACAGTTGACAGCATCAGCCAATCTTGATTCTTAGTCCAATGATGATTCTTTCTCTTTTAATGATCAAAACACAACACATGCGGGCAAAAATGAACAAATGGCGATGACAAGTCTGCCTTGCAAAGCGATCCAAGTCTTTCAGCATGAACGCTGCATTTTACCAGGAGGTATATAAAAAATTGCTGTTTTGACTCAAGGGCAGAAGAAGTCTAATATTTTGACTGATGATTTGTTTGATGAGATTTACCATATCATGTTGTCCATACAGAAGGTAGCTGACGTGGGGTATCTTCAAACAATGAAATCAATTCCAAATAAAGTTGGCTACAAATGGATAAAAAGGATGACATCATGACCTGGAAAACAAGAAACATCTTGATCTTCAAGCAGGCTGATGATCATGCATTAGTCAATTGTCAAAAAGTTGTGAAGTACAGCAGTTTTTTCAATGTTTTATAGGACATATATGAAGTGAAGATAAGGAATGACCACCCAAAAGCCAAAACACTATACAAGAAGGTCTGTTCAAGATATGGAAGGAGCATCCGTCATTGGGTGTGTGAACTTTTTCCAATGTTTTGTCTTGTCTGTATTAGGCAAACACAGGGAAAACCCACAGGCAGGGCATCAACTTCTGCTGACAAGAGGTATGAATGTGTGGGCTCAGATAGATCTTATTGACTACCAGAGTATGCCAGATGGCCCCTATAACTATGTGTTAGACTACCAGGTGCCAATTACATGCCTTGACCCAGAGGACACTCACAGCAGTGTCTATTGAGCTTATCCAAATATTCTGTATCTTTGGACTACCGTCCATCCTTCAAGTGGACTATGAACAGAAGTTTTCTCCTGGGGCATCTAAATCTCACTGTGCTTTCTGATCAACTGGTATGTGCTTTCTGATCTACTGGACTTGCTCTTTCACAAAAATAATCCACTCACTAAGTTTGCTTGCTTATTCAATCAAGTTCTTTAGTGGAGCCATCAATGAAATAAAGAAACTATGGCCAGGGACAATTTTGGTTACAGGTAAACAACATCATTCTGAATCTTATGGTGGTATTGAAAGGAGGGAAACAACTATAGAGGAGAAGACAAAGCATTGGATACATGAGAATAAATCATCTCATTGGACACAGTCTCTTCCTTTCATTCAAAGGAGCTGAAATACTCAGATTCACAGAGGAATTGGTGGAAGAACACCATACCACCTGGTGTGTTGTCAAAATCCCCTGGTTGGTATATCCAATGTGCACATTTCTCCTGAATGCTTTCAAAATTGGCAACCAAGATGGATCTTAATGTTGTTTGGGTCTCACACCAGATGTTCTTCTTGAGGATACCTATTAGCTTCACTAGGTAATGATGGTAATACAAGTCATCCCTTACCTTTGAAAAATCACCCTGAATATCCAGAGACTCTTCGAAAGCCAGACAGTTCAAACCTGGAAAATATTCCTGAATAGCCAGAGAGTACCTTTTCTTTGAAGAATATGCAGGGAACATACAGAAAGGTTTCATTCAGAACGGTTTCTTATAAGACAAATGACTTGGCGTGTGGATTGGTAATGAAGTTACTGATGAAGACTCAATCTGGAAGCTACTTTGGGTGGAAGGGACTTGGGTTCCAATGTGAAGTGTGCTTTAATGCTCTGCCACCTTATGTAACATTAAATTTGATGCAGTTATCTGATGTGGAAAGATCCATCTGAGGTGATGGAACACCTTAGGAGGGTGTTTTGCCCGCATCATCTCCCACCACACAGCCTCCGGATGAAGGACTGCCCTCTTTGGATGAATCATTTTTGCCTTCACTTCCGTCTAAAAATTTCAAGTATGTAGATGATCCACACCATGCTTGCATGACCATTCTCATGAAAAGTCAAGTTCTCACAGATGCCACTGTTGTGGAAAAGGCAGCAATCTGCACCTGCTTAGCAATTGTTGACATAGGGTTAAAGTTGACAGTTCAATGGAGAAGGATCATTCTGAGGAAGGTCCATAAGAGTACATGGGAGGTTTTTGATTAATTTAGGCAGAGTGCAGTGGATATGGTTGTAAAAGTTGCAGACAAATGTGTGGTAGAGCTATGGGGTAAGTGGTTCTGTCATCCAAGTTTTGGCAATTACAGGGATGCTTTAGTGTCTAATCAGATGCAAATGCAAGACTGGATGAAAGAGAGAATCATTTAAAGGACTCACCCAGATGCAAACATTTATGTGATAAAGCATATGATCTGTTGATGCAGCAGGGATGAATGATGAAGAGAAGGGTAACAACAATGAAGTATGCAACTTTTGATGTGGGTTCTATTGTACAAGTTCCATGGCATGATGTTGACACAATAAAACAGATGGTAACACTTTGACACTAGTTGTTGTGGAGATTGTTGAAAAGAAGAACAACAGTGCAATGAATTGTTAAGCATGCAATGCTGGTGTTTTGGACAAACTGCACCATCCAAGCTATATTACCACCATTCCATCAAATAGTGAAGTATTGGGTCTTGGAAATCTTTAGACAAGTGGACAGGTTTGCCAAGGATCAATGAAAGGAGATGGCCAAGGCAAGCATCTTGAATGTGGGTGCAAAAATGGCACTTGTTGTGTTGGAAGGTGTTTCTGTTTAAAGGCAGCATTGAAATGCACTTCTAAATGCCATGGGGGCATCAACAGAGTTATGTGACCTTGGATTAGTGGATAGTAGCTCTTTTTTCATGGATAATGTTAATATTGTTTTTTCATTCATTGTTGCACATTTCAGTACAATCTTCTGTTTCATGATATAAGAACTCATTTGAGACCATATAACCTGATTTCCTGATCACCTAAAATGGCACAAACCTCTGATGGACAAAAGGTACCCCCTCATGACCAAGTTACCAGTTTTAGGGTTGTGCACATCAATCTAGCTGAAATTATTAGACCAATTTTATTGTGTT
>JALLPD010000753.1:0-14379 GCA_036940065.1 Cyclotella cf. meneghiniana
CTCATAATTTCCAACTTCCAATTCTTAGAAGTTTACTTTTCTATTTCTAGAATTGCCTAAAAATACACCTACCATTCGGCTTAGGTCACCAATTCATGCATGTCAGAATTGGGAAGTCCCCACATCGAAACTGGGGCATTTTTTGGAACTGGGTATCAATTCGGGGATTGCACTACCCAGTATTGATACTGGATGATCCTTTATGAATACTGGGACAGTATCAATATGAGGTCTAACATAGAGGGCAAACGAAGTAGGATCCTTGGGTGTGCTTGGGTTTATTTTGTCATGACTCAGGTTCACTTGCATGTGCTAGCAGGTGGGACACAGTATTTTTCTTCCTTCTGATAAATAAAAAGTTTACTTGGGTCCCTTTTTCCAAAGAACAGGTTTTCCAGGAAGCTGCTGCAAAGAATCTGCCATAAAACTTGGTGTCAGACACACAAAATGTCCACCGCCAATCGACAGTATGTCTATGACACCAAGTTTTTAGGTGAAATAAAGGATGAAACTCAAAGAAACATAAAAAAATTAAAAAAAAGTAGATAATACTGTGCTTCTATCTCATTGTTTATGCCTTTTATCATTCCGGTCAAATTGTCTTTATAGCACTGTGTTTTTCAAATTTAGCCCACTCACTGTCCACCTTTTTGTTGCTGTCTTTCTGACCACAGGTCCCATCTCTCCTCATCAAACTCTGCTCTCAGCCAGCAAAAGAACATTACCTTGTCTTCTCTCTACTTATTAATTCATATTAACTGTCACTGCTACTTGAAAATGGATATGCAAACACTGTGAGCAAGATCTTCAAGTGACAACTTGTATGGTGCAAAATGTTGTGAATGTTCAAAACGGCATTGCCATGGCAACACCACCTTGCGAGTTGATTGCAACATGGGTCATTGAAGCTTATTGGACACTAAAAACAAAAACCTACAAGAGAGCATCAAAAAAAGGGATTTGAATGGGTACTCTGATTATTATTAATATTAATAATTTATTCGTGATTTTATGGTTAATTTGTGTTATCATGTAGTTTAATTCAATTGTTAAAAATGATAGACTAATTGTGATCGATACTTATAATCTCCACAATTGCATACCAACAATTGCGGTGATAAAGTGCACGACAATGGCTGTTGGGATGCTCGAGAATACTCCTCCAGCAGTCTGACAAGCGCACCATTCACGGAACAACTCCTTGAACTAACTGTGTGTAAACCAATCCTACAACAATCACTACCATCATGATGAACAAAGCATGTGACCAGTTCATTCAGAGAAGTCTTTCAAAGCTGCAACAAGACTCCGCAGCCGTGCGCTGGCCTTCCCAACAAAAGAGCCGCAACCAAAGCGATGCTCCTAGCAGTACGCCCATGGTTGGTAGCAATAAAACCAACAATTGGAACAAGCCATTCTGGAGGCGGGAGAGAAGGAAACATTGGAAAAAATATAATGTGATTTGCATGCCTACGAAAAATAACAAGGTGATGTGTGGTGAGTTTTGCAGGTCATAGGGAGCCCGGCATATCCAGGCAGATTGGTCTAGACACGGAAAATCTAATTCCATTTAACTTCTATGGAAAAAACGGTTTTATTGGCTAAAAAACAAAGATGTCCCTGAATTAGACGATATTTTGCGAAGTGTGTCATGACAAGGGTGTTCTAGAAGGTTCTACCGAGTATCTTTGTTAGGCCAAAAGTTAGGTAAAATGCAAAATGCCTTAGGAATTACACCTCAGCCGGATGTACCAGATAGATTATTCCCAAGGAATCGTTCTACGAATCCATGTTTTTTCCCTAAATCCGTAGAACGATTCCTGGGGAATCTATGTGGTACATCCGACTTAAGTGTAATTCCTAAGGAATTGCATTTTACCTAACTTTTGGCCTAACATCTTCCGCCAAGCCAAACCTAAGCCAAACCTAAGCCAAACGCCAACCTACGCCAACCGAAACCAACTCAGTAACCAGTGAGAATGGTATACAATACCAATTTAAATCATTACCCGAACCGTGCCCCCTTATTATAGCAGTCAAATTGATTCGTGGATTCAATCGGTGATAGAGGTAGGCATGGCTTTATTTTACCTTGTGCGAATGGTTGACAGTTCCCTCTTGTCCATGTGATGTTTCAGTCTCGGCACATGTGGACACATTCACATAAATTTATGTCGTCGTCCATTCAATTCGATATAATGTGATTCGACAGGACGTGGGGTCATATTTTGTGCGGGTGATTATAAATGTTGTTCGACTTGCCTGATAGTTTTATGGCTGCGTGTTTTTGCATCAATGCTCTTATCTCGTGTGTTATCAAGAATTTCAGGTATGGTCCGTCGATTGTAATTTCAGTTGTATTCCTTGTTCCGATATCCAGGACAATAATAAATTTTTCTGTTGGGTTCTTACCACCTAGGTCATGCAACTATGGTAAAAATTGACGTCGGAGGTGGCGATGTTCAGGTTCAGAACTTTAAGGAAAAATTCTTCTTCTGATAATTATAGCCGAGAAGATAGTTCTTCTCGTGCTCATGATGAGATTGGCAGAGCATCTAGCAACATCATAAATGACAAAGATATTGGAGTTGATGATCCCCTTCTAAATAGATTGAATCACCAGCGACGGCTCAACGAAGAAAAAAAAAGTCGTAAAATATCAAAAAATGGTCAAGACTTCGAACCTGAGGTGTTCATAGGTTGGGGGCATGCTGAGAAGGATCCATTTGATTTAGATAGCAAGTCTTCTGACGAAGAGGACCAATGTCGTCACAACAAAAGTGTATATCAGAAAGAAAATCAAGGAGATTTTCTGGGTTGGGATGCTGGCAGCTTCACTTCTTTGGATGAATTGGAACACGAAAAAACACTTTTTACGCAATTGAGTATTGGGAGTGGTCTCTCTCCTACTTCCTCAAGTCGAATATTGACCCAACAACGATGTGCCGATGAAGTGCTTTGTTTGGCTCCCAGTTCATCTCAAAACCTTTCAGAGCCAAATAAAGTCGACGACCCAAATCCATCCATGACGCGGAACGACAACGAACGTCGACTAAGCAGTGATGATAACCACCAAAACTTATCGGTTGTAGTCGATGCTCAAAGCACACATAACGAAGCTCCTTCGCCGTCATCTTCCGTTGTGTATGGAATGATGACAAGAGTAAAGTCACATTCGAACATCTTTTTGTGCTCACTGGATCAATGTGACGAAACACTGAAGCCACCTCTGCAATCTAGCATTCTTGATCAATCATCTGACAGATCGCAAGGCAAGCTACCCCCCGTGAAGCGCCTAAACAGGAGGCCAACGTTTTTGAATATGTTATCTGGTTCCTTGGGAATGGGAGTCCCGGATGCTGGTAACTTGGTGTCTGCTCCGATTAAAGTCGTAGGTTCTGATGCTCAACCACAGTCGCAGACGATGCAGCAATCTTGTATCATAGTACAACGGAGAGAGGAAGAAGAGGAATCTCCCCGTCTGCAGCAGCTAAAGGAACAAACCGTGGAGGACCTTCATAATGAAATGTCCAAAATGCAAGTACAGGCGCAAAATAATCTCGAGCGATCATGGGCAGAAGCCGAACGTATACGGCGAAGCAATGATGAACTTGACGAAATGATTTCGAGCTTGAAAGTAAAATTGGCTGAGGCCAAAGCAGCACCCACTACAGAGGCCAATGAAGGTGGCTCTCCGTCTCAAGATTCATTTGCAGTGGCGTCGACGCCCATTATCACGCAACAAACAGAAAAGGCCCCCCCGCGAAGTTTTAGTTCCGCTGCATTAACCATGTTGTTAGGGAACAACAATGATTTTTATGACGAAAACACGCAAACGGTGCTGACAAAAATCAAGTCAGATCCTCCACTCAAACGTAAATCGAAAGCCCGGAGAAGAAGAACTTTCATATCAGAATTTAGTTCCGGCTTCGGCATAGGCGCTTTGAGAGCAAACAATGCCATTGACATCAGCCACAGCAGTCGCGGTTCTGACGTGGGTATGAGTATCGATGGTTACGACGAACGATCAGAGAGCACAAAGTCCCAAGCATCAGGCTATCTCAATCAATGCTATGATCATATTGATAGTGGAATCCTTCATCCATCAAGATACAACGATGACAACAAAAGTAAAATGGTCAACAAACCTGGTACAAGTGACTATGATTACTTTCTCTCTCCAGACGATGCAGCAGATGAGCATCAAAAAACTCGGACAGCCTACGAAACTGTCGCAGAACAGGAGAAGTTGGGTGATATGCGTTCTGCCATTGAAAGTGTTTGTTCTGGCGCAAGTTTTCCCCAACTTGAAGAGCATAACATTTTTCACCTGGAGGCGAGTTTATTGATTATGGAAGACTTGAATGAACAGCTGACGAAAATCACGGAAGAATTAGTTCAGATAGAAGAAGCGGTGCAGAAACAAGAATATGAGATCAAAGCCTGCTATGTCGACATCGACCGTGTTAAATCCAATGAGGAAGTAAAGAAACTACAGGAATTAGAATCAACAGCAGTACTTGATCTGGAGGATTTCAATCGATGTTTTCGCTCATTAGAAGGAAAGCTACAATCCATCGAAAGTATTGGTTTTAATATCAAAACTACTTTCGACGAAAACAAGTGCACATTTTCATTTGAGGACATCTGTCTTGATGAAAACCGTCTCCTTCAAGCGAAGGATTTAGTTCATCATGACAGTGAGCGTATTTATTTATTGGAAATCCTGAACGATGCTTTGTTGTTCCGCCAATATTGTGAAGCTCGAGAGAGGGTAATGGCCAACATTCTCCGAATCGAGTTCCTAGAGGCTGATCTTTGGAATCAATTAGTTAATATACGACTTTGCATTGAGCAAGTAGGGGATGAAGAAGGAACGCAGACAACTGAAAGCTCGATGGCAAGTGAACGGCGTGCTCTTGAACGGGTTTTCATTGAGGCAATCCTGCCTCATGTTCAATTCGCACAGCTCACCAAAAATAACGCCCTGCGTTACATGGAAGAAAATGTGAAAGTGCTACAGTGGTGGAATCATTTGATTAATTGCATGGAATGTTCCAAAACTTGTGATGATGTAACTTCGTGTGTAGATTTCATCACGAAAGAGCCTACTTTGTCACTTCAAAACGATGTTTCATTACTTGAACGAGTTATACATGTCACCTCAGAGAATTTGGACAACATCAAACTCGATGTGAAACAAGAGTGCAAATCGTTTCGATACAAAGTCGAAAGAGCTGGTCTTTTATTTAACAGCAGCAGCAAAGAAATGTCACTTGATGACAACAAACTGATTGCTAAATCTGAGAGGACACCACAACAACGTAATCTCCAGAGCTATGTTGCGAACGAAATGCTTGAAAGAAGGAAGGTGTTATCAGAAAAGGACAAAACCTTGAAGCAGCACGCTACTCAACTCAAAACAGTGTGTGCCAATGCTCAACAGGAAATTGAGGTTCAACTTCATATGCTCGAAAAAATGCACAACCATGTACAAATGTTTACTTCGAAGATGCTAGAGCAAGATTCATTACTATCATCTCTGAAAAAGAGACATGCTCGAAAACAAAAGAAGGTGATTAGTTTGAAGAAGATTGTGGAGGGATCTTCAGTGGGTGATCGCAAAGTATCGTATTAATGTAACTATAAACATTAACCGTCTCTATCACTATCATTCTCTTTTATTCTTAGTGCATCGACCACTTCGCAGATGAAGGTTGAATACGATCCACATCCTACTCAAAGTTACAAGTTGACATATTTCACAGATTGCACTGATTCCACGACTACACCACATAACATCCCTTACTCCCCAAAACTTTCTCGTTGATACATCTCAATGGACTCGGGGTTGTTCTTCCAGTATTCAATCATTTTCTCCATTTGATGCACACCTGTTTCCAAGTTGGACATAGGTGGACCATAACTGAATCTGAGAAATATGTCGTTCAGCAATGTACTGTTAGCATGAGTTTAAAATATATATACACAAGATTTCCAGGAGCAGCACACTATTGGTCCCTGAAACTCACCTGACAAAATTGATGCATTTGTTGCTCCTGATATTGCGAATGTTGCGGGGGTTGATGTCAAAGAAAACACCAGGAACACAAATGATTTTGTATTTGACACACTCCTCCAGAAAGACAAGGCAATCATTGAGAGGAGAAGGCAATGATGATATGTCAGCCCAAATGTAAAAAGTAGCAGTAGGCTTCCATTTCACAGCAATGCCAATACGCGCGAGTTCAGTGAGGAGAAAGTCTCGCTTCTTCTTGAATTCACGTTGCAACGCCCATGCATCACGACGAATGAAGTCCAGCTCCATCAAAGGAAGAGAAAGCTTTTGAAGTGGTGCGTTCGCTCCGCCGTCAAGAAAGGAGCCTGAAAGTGATCAATAGAATTCATGAATCGAACGGGGTGATGGAATAGAAACTGAGATGGGGTCATTGTCTACATACCAGCTGAGCCAAGCATTTCAATTATGGGCTTGGGGGCAACGATCCAACAGATACGGAAGCCAGGACAACGCCAATTCTTTGTCAATCCATTAACAATGAGAACTGGATCAATATCCACATCGTCAATATAGGCTGCACTAGAGACAGTCTTCGGCCAGTTACTATCATCGTCCGCCCCTCCGTCTTCTGGATCCACAGCCTCACCGTCGTAGTAATAATGTGAGTAAAATTCATCAGCAATCAGAGCCAAATTGAGCTCGCGAGATATCTTTACGTAGGCATCTAGCTCTGAGCCTTCGAGGCTCATGCCTGTTGGGTTCGCAGGATTTGACCAAAGCATGGCACCTAGACCTCGGCCAATAGCTTGGAACTTGAAGTCCTCAGAAGGCATGAGCGCTGGGATATATGACTATGAGTGCAGATATATTTCTTGAGGCGAAAATGTATATTCAAGGGGTTGGCTCACCTTCATTGGCATCCTTGTGAAGCAATGGACTAGGAGTAATACGTACGAACAACCCTAGGGCTTGCTGATAGGCCGTATAGTCAGGTGTGAAATAGCCAACTTGAGTCGATCCGAGAGCTGCCATGCAGCGTGTGAGCCCGGCACGTCCTCCGGGCACAATGCAGACATTCTCAAATGTGTATTTGCTATCTTTTCCTTGCCTGTATAAATGATTGTAATATTCAGCTACCTTTACCCTGAGTTCTTTCAACCCCTTTGCAATACCGCAAGTTTACAAGTGGGTAAAAGATGTGTGACGAAGTTTTCGTAGAAGTGACAAAATTAAGCGACAACGTTGTTATCGTGGGCCATAGTATTTTGACACTACAATCAGTAGAACAAGAACTGACCGTCACAGGTGCATATTCTAACAACGCATCCTCGATACTCATGTGAAAATCTCTCGGGGGAGCCCCGGGCAAAGGTCCCGTCTCGGGAGCACCCTGTCCCATGTTTGCCTACAGGATAGGCAAAGGGTCACGAAGTTATCGATTATCGAGGTTGGAAAAGTCCACGAAAACAGCATGTAAAAGATAACTCACCCACTCAGGATCTTCTGGGTCAAACCCTCGGACTTTCGCGCGACTCGTGGCGTAAATGACTCCCGTTTTCATGACATGTTGAAACATTTCAAAGTCCAAAGGGACATCGTTTGTGGGAGGATGGCCTTCACTTTCATCTTCTTCTTTTATTTTTCGAAGAGACTGCGAACAAAAGCAATGGGGATCGAGGTGAGAAAGTTGACCTCTCAATGCAATGTCCCATACCTCGTAAATGACTGCACTCGACTTACCTGAGGACGGTGCTTGTGAAACTCCAGAAACAAATCGTGCGCGGTGTTGCGGCGCTGGAAAGGATGAGAACGTAACGACATCGTGGAACGGGTAGTTGTGAGGTTCAAGTTAGAAATTTGTGACCATTTATTTATAATATCAGATCATCTTCTATCACACAAGCATCAAAACAGACTATTGTAAAACCAAGGAGTTTCCTACACAATATATTGTATTTGTACCGGTGTCAAGGAAAGATATTTTATTGTATTGTATGATTCCTCCCTCAAGGCTCGCAATGAAGACATAAAGGTAGGAGTACAAATCGACGAGACTCGTAGGCTTTCCAACAATCCACAGACGCCTACCAGTCGCCCACCTGCCACGCTCCGGCGCAGGCCCGCGCGAAGAACTTCCTCAGACTTCCTGCAATTCTCCATCCCTCAGCCTTTTGCGTCAGACATGATTAATTGAACATGAATGTAAACCTCGACAACTTTCGCTCTCGGGTAGCCCAGTCCGCCGTAGCAGCCGCCACGGCGGCACGTCAATTCTCCTCCCTGGACGAAATGGCCCAAAATGACGACTACGTCCAATCGGAGGGTCTCAATGTCAACAACAAAAAGAAAGAGCACGGCCAAGGCGTAGAAACGCTTCAACGGCAACAGGAATCGTCGTCTTTGGTGGAGACTCTATCGGGAAAATTCGTGGATGCCCTCTCCACGGCTGCCAATTCCAAATATCGTTCGAGATCTGGTGAAGTTGTTTCAAAAAATGCTTATGGATCAAAAACAGAAAAAAAGCCAGTCGCATCTGGTCCCAAGCTTATTTCTTCTGTAGCTGCCTTGTACGAAGAAGACGGTGGACGTTTCAAACATTCGAAACAACGCGAAAATTTGGGTGGGGATCATCATAAAAGATCATCGCGCCAATCTTCTTCGTCCGAAGCACATGCTATTGCGTCGAGACATTCTTCTCTCCCAACTGCCGGTGTCATCCTCGTGAATGATCGACATGCTCACATACTACATCAGCTCCATTACGATTCAGACAATGACAGCAGTGACGATGAAAGAGTCGGTGATTCTTCAAATAATGTGGATGATGTAGAATTGGGAAGGACTAACTCATTATCCGATGAATTGGAACGTGAGCTGAACGAGACACTTCAAAAGTACAAGTCTCCGGAGGAAACAAAAAAGAAAGACCCGCATCGATTTATGATCATGACTGCGGATTTAGAAATGGAACGCGAATCACTCTTACAGTCTCAATCGATGCCACTGGCAAACCATGAAATCGCCAACTCGGCCGGCTTGGAAACAAGCAACGCGCTCAAAGCGGGGTTGTCGTGGGTGAAAAATGTGGCATCTCCTCAATTACATGCGTTGTCGAAGCATATAATGACCAAGGTGGCAGAGAACGAAAGCCATCGCTATTCAACAACCCCGAAAGAGGAGAAATCGATTCGGCCGATGATCGGTCCTCGGAATACAAAAGTTTCCAAAATGACTGATTCGTTAGAGGACGAAATCATAATGACTTCATCGGCTGCATACCTTGCAGATGAAGATCACGCTGAGCTTGAGAGGATACGGAGTATGTATGCTTCTTCGCGAATGACTGCGCTAGTGAGGAGTTGTTTGGAGGGGTTGTGGGATAATCCGAGGTTGGCATTCGTTGCAGCAACGTTGATATTTGCTTTGCTTGTCTATTATTACTCTCGAAGGCGAGGTGTCAATGATGTTTTTTAATGAAGGTGGTCGTGGAGGAGTAAGAACGACTGATCTATAATGTTTAACTTAGAGTGATACGATAAGGACTTCTTATGAACACCATAAGAGGCGTGAATGGCTAGGAATCTCTAAGACAAATTATTTACCAGTCACAAGACCTATTGTTTCAACACCAACCAAGCAGAATCCGTCAGTAACACACAGTTTTCCTTTCATCGCAGATCCTTTGTATGACGATCCACAGTAATAGCACTTGAGACATTCTTCTCCTGAGTAAATGGGGACAAAATCTTCGCAATCAATGGCAAAAGTAGAATTCTCGTTGTAGTTCAGTGTGTGCTCGTTGCGGGCCATTTGTTCACTCTTTTGCAGAACTTTCGTGGCCTGTGGAAATGTACAAGAAAGGGGGTATTTCAAAGTGAGTGATCTATTATTCAGCACGAAATTACATTAGTGAAATAACTCACCTTCATCCTAAGGTCCGCATTTCTCTCACTCTTCATATCAGGCAACTCCAAAAGTCGTCTGGCAAAACTGGCAGCGACAATAAAATTTTTGTGCTTGAACGCAGTTCCCATTGCAGAACGCAGGGCCAAAAGCAAATGCACGGGCTGCAAGTTGCAATGAGTAAAGTAGGCAGAAAGTTCCGTGGATCGCACCGGATCGTCTCCAGCAGCTGTGATAGCAGCCTTGATACGAATGGCCGTAATGTATTCCCGACAGATCTCAAGCATTTCTTTCATCTCGTTGGCCTCGGCGCGGTTGTCAGTAATGGTGAGAGGGATTTGAGACAATACTTCGGCAAACGCATTCTTGGCATCATTAAATTTGCCTCCTTGGAAGAATCTGTATCCGTTGCGAACACCAGCTACTAAGGACTTGGGTGAAATCGAAGTTCTAGGCAAGCTCTCGTTGCCTGGGTGGCCAGAGGCATCGTTCCTCATCAAGGGAATGATAATGCTTCCGCTTCCGGGAATGCCTGTTCAGAAATGGCACAGGGACGTTGTTAGCAACACAAATGAACACTATTAGAAATGAATATTTAGCTATGAACAAAAAAACGTACCTGGAAGGCTCACAGTAGAACCAAGATAGCATCCAAGCATCGAATCACGCAGATTCGTGAAATCACTTGCAGCAATCTGCCTATGTAGCAACTGCATCGCCGACGATGCTCCGCCTGCAGCCATGTGATCGGCGGCGTGGGAGCTGTTCGCAACCCAGCATCCGGCAGGGGGTCGCCCTGCCGCAGGCATCTGAAACCCAGCCTCCTCTGAAATTTCATTGAGCCCCGCCATCTCGTCAACGTGGGCTGGGGCGGGCGGTCCACCGAGGTCACCAAGATCATCGAGGTCGTCTCCCCAGTCATCGCCGCCAAAGTCATCGTCGTCGACGCCAAGACCACCAGTGGCTCCAACATCTGCCATTCCATCATCGCCAAATCCATCATCCCAGGCCGTCGCACTGGCAAGAGTCGTAGCAGCTGCGGAAGACACGTTTCCTTCCTCTTCGTAGACCCCGGCATCTGCAGCGGAAAGATCTTCAAGAGTAGTCTTCTTGATCTCGAGAGTCGGCCAGTTCCCAGCTCTAATGATAGGTGTGGGGGGTTGAAGAAGACGGCCGCCCTTCTTGGAGCCAACAGGAACCTTATCCATCAATCCTTCCACCGAACCTTCTTGCGTCTCAATAGCAACTTTGATCCTCTCCGCGGTATCCGTCAATCCATGCAGATTGGCACAGATGTACGCAAGAGGCAAGTTCCCACTGGCTTCCAAGACGGCCACGCGTTCGGAGGCATCTCCAAGGAGAAGGGCATTGTGATAGCGACCCATGATGTCGTTGCGCATATTGGCGATTTTGAGCATTTTTCGCAGTTTCTCGGTGTCACCGGTGAGCATGTACAGGAAGGAGAGTCGATCAAAGTCTTTCTTTCGCTGATAGCTCATTTCAACAATCTGGTGGTTGCCTTGGCGAAGGGCCTCGCTACCGAGCTGACCCCAGACATCTCTTGCCTTGCCTTCTCCTCCTTTCTGCTGCTCTAGCGAAAATGCACACTCCATCGCCGCCTCGATGTTACCGCAGGCGAGGGCGAGTCCGAATCGCGTTTGGGGATCACGGACAAAGTGGAGAGCGACTTCGGGGAAGCCCTTGGATTGGAGGTAGGCGACGATGGCGCGTCCGCAGAGGCGGCTGTGACGAACTAGGTGCATGACTTGTCCATACTACATAAAGGGGGAAAGAGGCATGAGTTGGGCCGTGTACCGTCTGCAATGACAGTACTATTCAATTCGCAACTAACCTTCTTGTTAGCAAGAGCAAGCTTAAATCTCGCCTCTGTGGTATCAATACTAAGCACCCTCGACCTCGCCTCCCTATCCAAACAAAACAACTGATCCTTCACCACCCTCGTGGCATAGATCGGATTATCCAACGTACGAATCGTTCCCGTATCACCCGTGGGAAGACAATACTTGACATGATGGAGAGTCGTATAGATAAAGAGGTTGGAATTCGTCCCACCCGTATCGCTGGCGTCCCACGCGCCGGACTTGATGCGCACGGTGTCACTGATGGAGCATAGTTGTTCCAGTTGACGGTCGGCAATGACCACTCCGTACTTACAGAGTATGGCAAGTTTTGATCCATCCGGAGACCAGACAAGGCTCTTGATCTTGGGTGCAGTGAGTTCGCCAAGGACGCGTCGACTTTGAACTTCAAAGAGAACGGCGCGATCGTCGGCGCGAAGAATGATACGTCCCGGGGCTCCCCCGTCATAGAGGCAGTCAACATTTGGAACCGGCGAAGCAACACGTTTCGTGGTCTCGTTGTTCATGTTCTTGACGACAATCTCACGTTTGTGGCGGTCCAGGATGGCAAAGCGGTTGCTTCCCAAGAAGACACCGGGGCCCATACACGATCCTCTCTTGCCATCGGTGACAGATCCTCCGGCATTGGTCAACGAGAAAGTAATGAGTTCGTAACATCCCCCATCCACCTCAGAGCAGACGAGGACATTTCCCTCTTTGGGATTGTGCATATTGTAGGACAAAAAGCGCGGTCCGCTACCAATCCCATCCGTCTGCGCCTGTTGCCCCACTCTCCTCAAACTAGCAATGGGAACATCCACACCGGACGATCCACCCGTGGCCCTGGCATAATCGTGACAGAACAACTCCCTCCCACGAACATAATACAATTTATCCCCCGGACCCGCGGCACTCGCCGGCCTCTCCCTCTCCAACTTGAAGACAATCATACCCGAATCATGCCCCGCCGCCAACAAATTCTGCGACCGATGCGCGGCCAATATCCAAAAGCGATCTCCCTCCCTTCGGAAGGTCTGCACTCCCACCCTCTTGGACACATCCCAAACTCGAATACTGCGATCCTCGGAGTTACTCACCACCAACTCCTGCTTGGGATGGAACAAACAGCACGACACGTTGTTCGCATGTCCTCTGAGGGTATCCACCTCCCACGCCTTGGTCTCACTCATCCTCCACAACTTGACCTGCCGATCGTCCGCCGCCGACGCCAAAAGGGGCAGCGTGGGATGAAACGCTGCCCAATTGACTCCCCTATCGTGCCCCTCCAACACGTACTTGACCACCACATCATTCGTCCCGAACAACTCCGCCTGCACGTTCATGGCCGTCGAGGCGGCAACGCTCTGCCTCCCTCCGTCCATGGCCGCCATCGGTCCCGAAGGCTCCCCCAACTGCTTCTTCCTCAATCCCGTGGTATCCCAAACCCTCACCGTCTGATCCAACGACGCCGACACGATCAAATCCTCGGAAGGATGAAACGCCGCACACATAACGTAATGATTGTGCCCCGTCAGCACGCTCAAACAAGTCCGCTTCCGAAAATCCCACAATCTCAGCGTCTGATCGTCCGATGCGCTCAATATCCAGGGAAATTGCGCGGCGTTGGGATGGAATTGGACCGTGCGGATGTAGTCGAGGTGTCCGAGGAGGGTGAAGAGACATCGGCGGAGTTTGTAGTCCCATACTTTGATTTTGTAGTCGTCTCCGCCGGTGACGATGAGGGGATCGTGGAGGTGGAAGTCCACGCCGCGGACGGGGCCGTCGTGTTCTTCGAAGCGGTCGATTACGGTGCCGACGCGGTAGTCCCATCTTTGGAGGTTGGATGCGGCGAACGACGATCGGGGGGTTGGTTAAACAAGGGGCTGAGTCATGGTCATGAAACGGATCGAACAGGTCGCATGTCTCGAGGGCACACTCACAGTTGAATCACTCCGTTGTGCAAACTGGCACAAATCCAAGGACGGACGGGGTGGAAGGCCAATCCTTTGACGCGGGCTGATTTTGATTCGAATTTGGTCAGCATGGTTCCAGAGAGGGCGGGAGATGGAGAGGGCTTGTTGGATTTCCCGGAGTTGGTGGATCTTTATTTCCGTCGGTTTGGTCCCCGGTCTGTTTGGCTCTCTAGAGGGACGATATATCTATGGCACAGCGCCAGGACGACCATACCATACCATACCATACCATGTATCATATCGTATGGTACAATACGCTTTTCTCCTCGCGATATTTTTCTTGTATTGTACCATGATGTCCTCACATCTTGTTAGACTAAATAACATATCAAAAATTTATAACTCTTTCTAGGAAATTCCACTCTTTTTATACTTCGGTCTAACACGGATACTTATGAGAGGGGAGTATTGTACCATACACCATAGGACCAGATGGTGGGATCGCACCCTGATCAAACCAGCCAGGGCGGAGACTCAGAGGAAGAGCTTGAGAACACCCAACTCTGCACGCCGAACCTGAGACATAAAGGGATCTAAATTATTCTACCATGCGAAAAATCACGTCCATCACCATTCTCCTCCTATCTACATTCATATCCACCAGTGCCGACCTAGAAGTCATAGG
>JALLPD010000754.1:0-19782 GCA_036940065.1 Cyclotella cf. meneghiniana
GCATATATTACTTATGTTACTGAAATTACTGTCAAAGACAGTAACTTACTGTCCTTGAAGAGCAGGGTGAGTGTCATATAGAAAACTGATGGGCCTTCAGTAAACTGACTGACAGATTACTTTTTTACTTTTTCTGACTCATTTCAGAAAAGTGATAATAGTAATTTGAAACTTAGTGCTGAATCCAGCAGTGAGAATCTCAAAGAAGAGGCCGCACTAGATGGGGAATCTGGTGCGGAGGAATATGAGGAATCAAGTGGAGGTGAGTTACCTGATGGGAGTGATGATGTTACTCCTCACTACCTGGAGGATGACAACGCATTTTTGATGACAATATAATTGTCGGAGGAGGTTGGTTGGGTGGTTAAGGGTGACTATTCTGCCAAGGAGTTTTCTGTTCAGCAGCAGGAATACATTTTCTTTGACAGAAAATTGATCACAGGAACCATTTGATTGTTGAAATATGCCTCCTCCTAGAACCTGGTTATTCTGTACATCAAACAATGGTTGCTAGTTTGTGGAACAACATGATTATGAACAGGTATGTAAATCTTTTTCATAATGTTTCTTCTGGGGATTTCATTGAGATGGTATTCACAAGGACATGGTGCTACACCTATTCAATGCATAAAAACAATGACTGGCATGCACCTGTGGAAAAAGTTTGTTGCAGGGAGGAATGAGGTGCATACAATGTACACACACCCAAACTGGCAAAGAATATGTCCAGCATCCCTAGTGGACAATAGTTGAGGGATGTGTATAAGCAGTTTGTGTTAGACTGGTATAAGGAGAAAAATGTAAGATTACTTTGTTATGTTTTGTTTCTTTTGTCAGTTCAAGTCATAACCTCAATGACATATATTATGCATTTGCAAACTTTGAATCTAGTGGAAACAGAGGACGACATTGTTCTGCCCAATATATACCTCCCATTTATTGGTTAATAGGTGGAAATACAAGGAGTTTACTTGTATATATGGTGCATTGTTTTAGCAAGGAGATAAGCATGCAGGTAACAACACTCCCACCTGGTCAATCAAGGGAAGTACAATGCAACAATGCCACAGTGAGGGTAGTAAGTGAGCATGAGATGGCAAGGAAAGCTCGGAAAAGGGATTCAGATGATGATGTATTTAAAAAGATCCAAAACAGTGTCGGAAAGATGAGCATGATAAAGGCCCAAAATGATGTTGTGTCAACTCAACTACATCTATACAATGAAAACAAGGATGCATTCATTGCAGCTTTTGGAGAAGAAGCATACATTAGGAAAGTTACTGAGCTTCTGAAGAAACTACCTGACCCAAGACTTGAAACAGAAAATGCAGACAAGGAAGAAAATGAAGAAGGTGATGACAAACTGGATGCAGTGAGGCTGCAGAATAATTGTTGTTCTAAATGTTGGTAGTAATAAGTAACGCTTCTTTTATATTGATTATGCAGATGCTTTTTTAATATATGATTATGCAGACATCTCATAGATATTTATATGTAATTAAGGAAGAGGACCATGGCATAAGTAAAGCCTTCTAATTCTTGTAGAACAGTTCTGATTTTGGGAATAGGAAACGGTTTTCTCACTACCCGTTTATTTACTTCCCTAAAATTCCTGACAACTCATACTGTGATGTCTTTCTTGGGTATAACAAATGTTGGTGACACCTATTGTGAATCATCTTGACCTTTGGAGAACCCCTAAGTCACATAGTCTCTGTACTTCCCATTTGGTAGTTTCTACATGCTTCTTGAGTATTGGAAAAAGCCGGCCATGATATGGCTGCGCTCCTTCCTGTAACTGGAGGGAGACCAGCTTACAATCCCAGTCCCCTAGTGTCCCGTCAAATAGCTCCTCAAAATCTTGTAGGAGCTCCAGTAATGATTCTTCTTCTAGGGCACTGAGGTGTGTGCGGTTATCTTGGACAATTGCTCTGGGATCCTCTTTTTTATACGTAGGGTCTAGGATGTGTATGAGGCATTTTGTTGCCTCAAGCATACTTTGGCATTCTTTGGACGTGTCTTGATAGATGATATCATTCATAGTCCAAGCCCGCTCAACTGTTGCTCTGGTCTTTAACTTGGTGATGTCTTCTAATACAATTTCCTTTGTCCAGAAGTCTAGGATGATTCCTAACTCTTTCAAGGTATTACTACCAAGAATGAGGTCAAACCCTGGTGTGGTCATGAGTTTCTTGCTGTATTCCACAACATCCTGTTGTAAATACTACTCCTTGCTTGTAGAGTACTCAAAGAATTTAACTCTGATTTTACCCCATCCAGTTGTCTGGAAGCTCCCATTTGACGCATGACAAGACTTTGGCACCTGCCTAGTCAGGTAGGGAAAAGGTCTGTCTTTTCCTTTGGGTAGGAAATTAAGGTCTCCATAAGACTCTGCGTCCAGTAGGACTTTGATTTTTTTTACTGGCGCAACTCCTCAGAGGTTGTTTGTATGCTCTGGAAGATTGTCTTTCAGTTGCTGGTTCCATTATGGCTAATAATGCCGTAACACCAAGGCAGTCCTTGGTGTGTGGTGCAACTGCTTGTTTTGGTTGCCTGAGGTTAACATTGACACTGGGAGTAATTGTATTGTCCTCAGTGGCCTCTGTTTTGCTACTGACATTTTTTTATGTTGTAAGATTTTTTTAAACTTCTTGAGTTTGCTCTCTTTAATTTGTTTCAAATTTTTATTTCGGACTGATTTGATTTGGAATAAGATTTTTTGACTTTTTGTTTTTCATGATGTTTAATTTAGTCTTTTTATTCATTGTTGTTTTATTAATCTGGATAGCTTTATTTGGATTGAGGTTGGTAGAACTGTCAATTGCAGTACTCAGATTACATTTCTTACATAATGTAATTCCCCAGTGCTATTCAACCCGAGACTTCACAAACTATCATTGGAGTCATCGTCACTTTCTGAGTCATTGGTGCGGCACTTCTTGTGTTTACGCAAATGTTTGTGGAATGCCTTCTTCAATTCCTTTAACTCTGTCTGGACTATCTTGGCAAAGTTTGTGCCCTCTGATGTGCTTTCTTTGGAGTGGGGCTTACCTGCACCCCCATTCCTTTTGATCGGAGTACTGTCCTTGTTGAATAATGGCAGTCATGTGTGTTGTGACTCTTGTGTGGCCCTCCATGTTTTTTGCATAGCATGTAGTGTTTTTCAGTCAAGCCTACTTTCTTGGGCTTCTTAGTAATGCTGGAGTCCATCAACTCCATCTTACGCTTTCCCTAGTCCCCTTTGCTTTGATCACATTGGGTGGCCTTGTATTGAGTTCCGCATTGTTCTTGATATTTTGTAGGACCAATAGAAGGCCCTTGTGCTGATGGGAGTAGTATTTTCTAACAAGTGGTACTGTGTCTGCCACTTGGTCAGCCACATACGCAACAAGCACGTTGCCAGGTTGGTTTCATCCAAGTTTTTTGTGGCCTGATTAGCCTTTGAGCTGTAGTGCAGGCAGGGAATGTCTCAAGGTAGCTGTTGAGCTGTTCAACACGGACAAAAACTGACGTATTGAGACCCTGTTGAGCTTGTTTAACATGTTGGTGATGTAGTAGTTGAGGGCCTCTCCCACATCATGATGGAAAACCAGTAGAAGGTGAAACATGAGGCACTTGCAGAAGGAGTTCCAATTCTTCATAGGAGTCTCCGTGTGGGTTTCTACGTAAATGTCTTCCCACAGTGCACCAGTCACCTGGACCTTGATGATCTTTTCCCATGGTTATCTGGCCTGGTCAGAGAGGAGGTTTGCATAGAGTTCTAAAGCCTTTGCTCCTTCCATGGTGATGGTGAGTTTTGCTGCTTCTAGAACTTTAGTGGCACTGTCGTTGTTTGCTTTGGCCATGGCTACTGCAGACAGAGTAGTATCAGATTCTCTGCCCTTGTTATTTTTGCCTTTGCTCTTTTCAGAGTTGCGTGCTTGCATCACGTATTCTCCCTTTGTGAGTTCTATGTCTAGCGTAGCAGTCTCAAGAGCCGATTTGGCCTCGGCAAAACTTGTATCAAGCCCCATCTGCTTGCTTGTATGAATCGCTGAGTGTACATGCAGTAAAAACTGCTCACGAGTCCTGGATGCCCTTACTGCTACCTTGAGCTCAATTCTCATGTTGGGAAGAGTCAACTTGAAGTAGGTAGTCTTCTTGTTCTTTTTGAGGGCATCCTGCATGGGATCCTGTTTGGGAATGCAGCACATGGGGGAATTCTTTCCTCTGACGCCACGTTTGCACTCAATCCGCTTGAGCTCTTTGGAAACTGCTTTTGTGAAGGACATGGCTTGTAGCTTCTCTCCTAGGCTAGTACCTAAAAAAGTTTTTTGTAGGAACTCCTTGGAGTACAAATGAAGAAATTGTTTGCATGGTGGTGCATGATGAACATAGTACCCTGTGTGGCCTGAATTTGTTGGTATTGACTGTCTGTTGGTTGTTGGGAGAGCCTTGTTGTGTTGGTGCATTGAACTTTATTATGGAATTTGGCTATCGTCCTAAGCCTGTTGAAAACAATTGTATTTTGAAGTAGATAAGAAATGATGAGTTCCAGTTGATTGTAAGTTATTTTTATGACCTATTGATATGATGAAAACTGAGGACTATAGAATGATAGTCCTCTTGTCTTATCATGTGATTTGCATGATAAACGATTTTATCTGATTTACCAGTACTCTGTTGGAATCTGGTATGCCAATCAGGATCTTGGTGCACCTGTTCAGGCTATATGTGGTCTTGCTAAAGGAGTCCTGCAGGACACCCTGGTCTTGCAAGTTGGTTTTGCCAAATGCAATATGGGATCCTTCCCTCAATTGACAGAATTTGATTTCTGGGTAATTGAAAGGCCCTGACTTCAGGTCATATTCATGGACAGATAACCTGAGAGCATCCTTTGCTCATGTCAGGTATTGAAAATGAGACATGGTAATTTAAAGCTTTTCTCTAAAAATGCAGAAATAAATACCTTAAATTCTGTGGATACTAATTATTTGGTTGCTGTGAAGCATCCAATGGACTCCCACAAAGTCTATTAGATCTAAATACCTTGATACTACTCTCATTACTATAAAGAAAAATGGAACCTCAGAATGTGGTTCTGGTCTAATGGCCTGTAATTTCCATCAGAATATAGAATTACATGAAATTTGGATCAGAAGTTGAAACTAAGTTGTTGTTATATAGTGATGCGTTTTGGGTGGTTTGAAGGCCATATTGTTGTGACTGTAGCACTGGGATGGTGGGATCAATTCCTTCTATTGAATTCTTTATATGTATTTCTCAACATTTGTTTTTATCTTATGTTGGGGGGGTCGTGAAATTTTGAAAGAGCTCTATTTGTGGAAGTTTTGTACTACTATCTTAGATGCTGCAAACTACAATCAGGTCGGCTGTCCAGCATATCTATAATCTCAGTTGTGTTGTCACAGCTTGTTTGCTAGAAATACATTAAGGGAATATTTGATGGTCTTTTATTTTCAATCATAACTTAGTATATCCTTCTTTAACTTGTCTTACATTATTAATGCTTTGACAGCCTATTGCCCAAATGTTACGAATTTACACTTGAAAAGTGGTGTCAGAATATATGGACAAATAACATTGTTGTACTATTTGTGAATATTGACTTAAAACCTATGTTTGATTGTTTGAATTTTCAAGCTATGATGTCTTCAGACTTTTAGATCTGAGAGCTCCTAGGAGACACTAAATTCATTGTTGTGTCTTGTGCAGATCTATGTAAAAATCCATCCAGGAAAAGCAGAGAAATCTTTGGAGAAACACAGGTAATGACAAACTGGGGGTCATGGCATCTAGCCAAGGGGTAATGTCCAGGAAGCTGCAGGATAATTTCTTTTTGGTATACTGATGGTATGATATTCAAGCAATTGATGAAAGTGAGGGTGCAGACAGGGAAAATGACAGCTCATTAAGTGTATGTTTTTGAAGTACCTAAGATATATAGCTTAAAAAGACTCACAGTTGTTGACGTGTCATTGGCAAATATCAATCAATCAACAAATTAATCATAAATATCATTTATTAATCTCCTCCCACCATTTACATCAACAAAGACAGAATACCACTCAACACCCCACCAATCATGAAACTACTGCACAAAAATTTTTCATTTGACACTGCATCTGACTTTGCAGGAGAACCTGTAGATGAACTTGTGGGAACATCATCCAATGTCACACCATTAAGTAAAGAGTAAATTGGAGCTGCAACCCCAGGTCCAATGATCAATGTGCTGGATACAGGTTCCAGGTTGATCATGGGAGGAATGCTAAGACTTGGCAAATTTGGTGGAGCACTGGTCAATGAGGTCTCTGAAAGAGCCAGTGTTGGAGATGTAGTCAATGGTTCATTTGATGGTGGTAGCATTTGTTTGAGAGAGGGTTCTAGAGTTTCTTCAGAGTGGGAAAGTGTTGGTGATGCTTATGTTGGCTCACTTGTTGGTCTCTGTGCTGGTTTGCTTCTCAATTGAAGAGAGGGTTCTAGAGTCAAATTTATGATGGGCTTATTTGATGGTTCCTTTGTCAAGTTCAGGGAGGTTTCTGTAGTAGATTCTACTGTAGGGTTGCTTGTTGGTTCTTGTGTTGGTTCCATTGTCAATTCCTCTGATGATTCACTCGTATCTGTCATCCCATTACAAAGGTATTCTGGAGGATCAATGCTTTCACTGCATACTATTGTTGAGATCCAGTCAAAACCTCCAGAAACTCTGGAAAGACACGGGGAAATCTGGAATCACCAAAGACCAAATTCCAAGAGACCAATACTATCAAGATATCTTGGTCAGCAGGAGAGCCTGAGATTGTAAGCAGGCTGCCTGGTGACTGAATTCAAAATCATGCCCATGAAATAAATTGGTCAATCAGTTGAACCAAACAATCACAGAAATAAAACATTCCAGGAAATGACATGGAATTAATACTTACCCAAGCCACCCTGGCAATCATCTTGACTTGGCTCAAGGATACACATCATGCTGTTGCTGTAATAATCAAGATGAACAGTACCCAATAAATCCCAAACAATAGCTACAACATCATCAAAGCTTTCATAATATGATTCAATTAGTGTAATGCACTCCTCATTACTCATGACCGGCAGATCTGTCTCCAACAACATGTCTGATGGGATCTGGCTCTGAACTGGTTGTGTAGTGTCTCCCATCCCACAGTACCGGCCATGTCTCCAATAGCTGGGAGTGATTCATCACTGTTCAACAGAACCAATTCTGTTACCAAACTGGTGGGTTGAGAAAGGAAGATAAATGCAAAATCATTGACATAGTGTGTGTCATCGTAATTTGGACTAGCAACTACTCTGTCCACCAAAACTTCTTCTCCAAGAGTTGAATCCATATCATAATGACCAATGACAGCATTCATTAACAGACTGTAGATGTCTTCAAAGCCATAAACACAGCAAGCAATCCACCACAGGTTAGGTTACCGTCAAGCTTGTCTACTAGGGCCACCATATATTGATAACGTGATGCCTCCGTCTGTGTAATTGGATAACACAAAGAAGAATCGCATGGAGATAGATGAACAGAGAAGCATGTCATGAGAAATGCACAAACCAAATTCCATGGTTCACAATATTTAGCCCATAGTATTCCACTCATCTCACTTCAGTGCCTTCTGATATCAATGCATTCATGGGCTCACTTGTTGGTTCCTGTGTTGGTTCTTTTGTCAATTTGAAAGCAGGTTCTGTTGTCTCTGACATACCATTGCAAAAATATTCTGGAAGATCAATGCTTTCACTGCATACAGTTGTTGAGATCCAGTCAAACGCTTCTGAAACTCTTGTAAAGACACCAGAGAGGCTGGAATTGCCACAGCCAATCCCCCAAGAGACAACACCAATCAAGATATCTTGATCTGCAGAGGAGCCTGGGGTTATAAGCATGCCACCTGTTGGATTGAGGAAGCAAGACATATCATGTTTATCCACGAAAGAAATCACCAATGAATTTGTTCAGAATAGTTGAATTAGACAACCTTGACAATGAAACAATGTCAAAATTCATTAACAGACGTAGATGTCTTCAATGCCATAAACACACTGAGCAGCTGTCAAGATAGTGTCTTGGGCTATAAGTTATCCGCCACAGGTTAGGATACCATCAAGCTTGTCTACTAGGGCAACCATATACGGATAGCGTGATGCCTCAGTCTGGGTAATTGGATAAAACAAAGAAAAATCACATGGAGATAGATGAATACATGAGCATGCCACAAGAAGTGAATAAATCCAACTAGGTGGCTTACAAAATTTAGTGCATTGAAATAGAGACAAATTCCAGCGCACACAGCTTTCAATATATGACATATTGTCTTACACTCATCTCACCTCAATGCCTCCTACAGTCCTAGGCTCCGTATGTAGCAAGTTGTATGAGGATGCCAGGTTGGAAAACAATGCAGCCACTGTTGTTATCAATTTCATGATGGAGGGCAACCTGACAGTGGCATGGATGATGAATTTATTCGTCTTCCTGCATTTTATGTTTTATAAATAAATTTATGGTAGTTGTGCACCGTACTTGCACTCAGAGGACTTTTTTCATCTTGTCGTGCATCTCACTTGGACATATTATTTTATAGAGAGTGGATACCTAACGGCGTCAAACAAACCAATTGATTCAGCAACTTTTTTACAAAACCTTGCAAAGTCTCACCCTTTTTTTGAACATTTGTGATTGTATCTTGGTTAAACGGTTTCCCTCCTCTATTCTTGTTATAGTTAGATTCTCTGGTGCATCACTAATCTTCTGATGAGAGTCTTGTAATTATTCTTCTTTGGTCTAATGTTTTGGCTCAAAGAGAGCTAGCCATCTTGACATGATGTAGGGAAAAAATTACATGGTCTGGATGGTACCTTGAAGAAATGTGCTAGTTGGAAAAACAGGGGGCTTATTCAAATACTAGAAAGACAGTACCACATTTATGATTGATGTTTATTTTTAATTAAGAGTTGACGAAGATAACATGGTACATGTTGGGGTGTATGCTGAAGTGCTGGGAGGAATAAATTATTTAATTCCTTTACTTCCCATGATAGGTAGAGTGCAGACCCGTGGTGGGTTTGATTGAGTTGTGATTACTGTTTCCTAAGTACTATGCTTCATGTGCCTACAAAAAGTATTGGTTTATCACGGACAATTACGATGACCCTCACGATGATTCATCCATGCCCGAGATATTGAGTGCGCCCGGCCAAAAGAACATTATAACACAATTGTATGTGACTTTTGGCAGCGTGACGATGGTCGTAATAGGACTGACAATCGACCACCAATATAGACAAGACCCTGTTTCAACGAACCTTCACAAGACTCTTCTCTTCGAAGCAGTATTAATGTACGGTCTCAGCACATACTCATTCTCGGCATCCTTCATCTCCAATGTGCCCAACTTGACCTGATACAGTCTCATTTCAAACCGCGGCCCCACCTCATACAACGTAACTTTGTCCTCCTTATTTCCCTCCTTCTTGTAGACATGATGCCGAAAGCTAATATGACCGTCGCTATTTGAAAATGTCACAACCCGTCTTGTATCCAACTTAGGCACGGGAAACAAACACTTCAAAATATTCCCCACTCTCCTTCCCAATTCTGTCTGAAATTGATTCAAAATAACATGAGGGTAAGCCTCCGACATTGGAGCCGCTCCCCCTTCCAAATCATGCCTCAACACCGCTCCACTAAGTGTAAAGTACGCCGTGGGACCCAAAGGCAATGGCAAACAATCAGCCCGTCCGGCTCTCCCCTAGTCTCATGCACCACAACCAAATCGTTAAAATCGCTGGTCTTACACTGCTCCACCAACTCATCGACGCGATGACTCCCTCGATTGATCCTCGTCGAATTCGGAATCAACAACTTCATTTCCTTGGCAAACTGCTTCAATCTCGAACTGGGCGCGCGCGACGTCGTCATACACACGCGCGGATCGTTCCACCCGGCATCGCCGTACTCATCGTCCACGTGAGACGCCGGCCGGTCGTGCTTGGCGTCCTCGGCATCGATTTCGGATTTTAATTTGTCGTAGCCCGCGCGCAGTTCGGTGGGCAGGGGCTTGCCTTGGGAGAGGGCCTCGCGGATTCGTCGTTTGGATTCGTAGGTGGATGTGGAGGCGGCGGAGAGGGATTTGCGGTAGAGATATTCGCGGCGGAGGCGGGATTGGCGGCGGTGGGAGGCGGAGGTCGGTGGCACGGTGAGGTCTGAATTTGAAGAGAAGGATGATGTTGGTGGACTGGTTTCGATTGACGTGCCTAGATACCTGTGGGCGTCGTTGTATTCTCTCGAAAAAATATTTTCTGTCCCAATAACAAAAGAGGTAGGTCTTATTTTCTAAAGTAGCTGTCTAGAAAAGTAATTTACCGAGACCAGCCAAGATCACAGATTTTGTTCCTGTTAGAGCGTTTCCGAAAAGCCGTCGAAAAAGACGGTTCGTGGTTAAGATAGGTCTTGATCCCTTGATCCCCCTCATTCTTGGATGATATGGGCTAGAATATGGATGATCAATTTTACGTCTTTATTGATGTGAGAGATGATCGCACACTATGTTACTGTGAATTTCGTTTCCAAAAGCCGTCAAAAAAACTGTTCGTGGTCATGACAGGACTTGATCCCTTGATCACCCTAATTTGGATGACACGGACTGGCAAATGGGTGATCAGTTTTACCTCAATGGGCACCAGGACACATCCCATAAAATTCAATCCCTGCCACACAAGAGCAGCACATCAATAATATGTCATCATTCAAGAATCGACTTTCCAACATGCTGCTCCATGTACGCCGCTGCATTGGCTGGAAAGTTGGAAACATCAAGCCAACTCCTTTTGAGGATTCTAAACTAGACACCAAAGGAAAAGAATCGTGCAGTGTTATGCGTTCTTACCTTGTTTGGCGCCGCTCTTCCATGTTGCTGTCGTTACCCTGCATGTTATATAGTGCTATTGCAGGCTTCATCAATGTCGCAGTCTATGAAGAAATGAGAGCCACAGGAGTTTTTGAACCTTACACGGATGCTAGCTACTTCTTGATGTTGATTGTACCATGCTTTGCAGGGGCTGTGCTGTTCCTTTCGGCCATTGTTGGGCTCGTTAGGTGGCACAAGTGGCAGACTACCACAAGGGGGCTCAAGATTGGTTGGCTCGTTTCAACTTTGTTGCCCTTCATACCTGGTCTTCTACCCTTTGACTTTGCCATCAAAGATGAGTATAAAACGGAACACTCTCATGATGAATGGCAGGCCTCCCGTACCATAATGGCCTCAGTGTATATGATACAAATGATCCCTGTTGTGATAACATTGCCTTCAGGTGTCATACGTGGATCACTCAGGGTTCGGGGTCTCATACCAAACACTTCACTGCCTGGTTGGATAATCATGATTGCAGTGCCACTCCAATCACTCATCACATTCTTCGTGTTTGTCATCATTATTCAACTGGCTGGCAGTATTTTTTTGATTCTTGCTGCACCCTTGTCAGTCATTACTCCGTGGCTCTATGTCCTCCGCAGCGAATTATATACCGGAGTCACCACAATCGATAAAGAGAAAATGATGGACAGGAATGACAAAATTATGCAATTTATGAATAATATCAGCATGATCCTTGTGATAACGTGGTCAGGGACAGCAGGCATCACAGACATTAATGTGAATATGTTCACAGTCGGTTCCGCTTTGATCCAATCAGTTGGCCGTCTACTCATAACTACTGTTGTAATGTCAGACACAGTGCTTTGCATGACAGTTGCAAACTGCTTGCAGGATCAGGCTTGTAGAGAGGATGAAGATGCAAGCATGCATATGACAAATCTCTTTCGATCACTTCAGAACAGCATGAACCAAAAGACTACCAATGTTGAAGCAGATACCAATATGGGGAGTGAGATTCATGACCTGGAATCGCCTTCTTCTAATGAAACAGCCGAGTCCTCACAGTTGCAAGATCCCATACATGTGGTTGATCCACTTCAATGTGACCAAACAAAAACAGTGCCTACGTCAGATGAAAAGTCATAGATAGTTAAAGTAGAATTGGGGTAGAAGAATCAGCTATCATCCCGAGGAAGCAGTGTTTCAAAAAATTCTTCTTTCAAGTTCATCTTGGGAAAGTTACAGATGAAAACAAAAGTCAAAGTCATTAAAGATTCTAAAGGAATATGTTTTTCTCAGTCTGGTCTTTCCTTTTTCCTAAACTAGAAATCAAATTAATGGCAGTGGTTACAAGTTTTTACAGAATGCACGTTGATTTAAATTTACTATATGAGTGGTTGAGGGTGTGTCAATGTTGTAGTTTTGTTACTAAGTAAACCAATATGGAAAGTAGAAAGGAAGGGGTCATAACAATCTCATTCGCGGTCTCTGTTGTTTGCAATGAACAACAATATCTCTTTACTGGTCTCTGTTGATCACAATGAATGACAATGGTTAAAATAGGAAAGAGTCTTCCTTGATATGCTTTTCTAGATTTATGACTACAAAAAACCAATGATGTGCCAATGCAAATGGTGAAATTGAGAAAACAGTCTGAAACTTGAGACATCAAATTTTGAAGTCAAATACTCTTCCTAACTCAAGGTTTAGATTGACTGTTCACTGTTTGATTAATGTACTCGTCAATTCAAACATCTGTGGGGATGTGCCTCAATAATAAAAATGTGTTCTTTGTAAAAATTTAACATCATTGTCATTGTCATGCAAGTGTTTGATCTAAAGAATACCCTGCTCTTTGAGCTCATGGAGGAAATACATTCTAGCATCAACATGATGAGCACACCCTCCCACACTTGAATTTTTGGCTAGATCCTATTCCCCCTTTATTGTACATTTTGAAGAACATTGGCAGCTGAATGTACCATTCTATCACAAGTAGTGTGCAAAAAAAACATAGCATGTCTTGTGAAACAAAATAGTATGCAAAAAACATATAACAAGTCTTTTTCAATCCTGATGCCAGTATCAGTCTCAGCTTCCATCACAGACAAGAAAGTGTTCATTTGCACTTCAGAAAATCATGGCCCATCCTTTGACAAGGGTTCTGAATTCAGAAGCTTTGATGGCCATTGGTTTGTACAGCATAGTCAGAATCTGATCTACCATGAATGGTACATTTGTGCATCTTGCTTTTGTCCTAGACAGGCTTAGTTTGAGGATGACCCCCTGATTCTTTGTTCTGATAATTTGATGCATTAAATGCTGTAAAGCCATTTTGTGG
This sequence comes from Cyclotella cf. meneghiniana, assembly GCA_036940065.1. NCBI lineage: Eukaryota > Bacillariophyta > Thalassiosirophyceae > Thalassiosirales > Thalassiosiraceae > Cyclotella > Cyclotella cf. meneghiniana. The sequence goes on from JALLPD010000754.1 coordinate 13,240, forward strand.
ACAACTCTAGGTGCAGACACTTGTTACACACAGCCTCTACAGTGGCATTTTGAAGCATGGGTCTAGACAATTGCATGATATACAAGCATATCATGGTAACTGAATGGTACTTTATTGCACCAAGCATATCAAGAGCACCACTGATATTACCTTTACCTAGCACTTTCCCAGATGATGCTGGTGTTTTGGGAAACATTCCTGTTGTCAAGTCAAAATCATCTTGGAGCTTCTGGACCAGATCTCATTGAGTGATCTTGACTGCTGCAAGTCAATCTGGTCCACAAGTCTTCATTTCCACCAGATTGCCAACGTATTCAACCATATTACATTTGGTATTAATGATAAAAGCACTGTCCAAATCAGCTTTAACTCAATGAATTCATCATGCAAAAAGGGATGATGATATCAGACCCCCCCTTCTGTGACATGACCTCCCTCCCTCTTCTACTGCATTAGTTACTCTGCCCAGCTCACTCTCACCATCCTCATCCAAAATCTCCAAAAACTTATTGGTAATCTTTCAATTTATTACACTTATTCTACAAGTTGCAGAAAGCTTGTTAATAGGGTCAACAATTGGGAAACAAGAACAAAGCTTTGTGCTAGACATCTGTAACACAGAAATTGGTTCAAATATTCAACCAATGATGTCTACATGAGAATTCACCCATCTTCTGATCACTTGATGATTCTTCATCAGTGGGTGCAAAGAAAAATGGCTTGTTCCCATTATTGTTACTCCCTGTATTTGTAATTAACTTCTGTTATGGCTGTATCATTGGTCCTAGGAATAGCTTAGGTGGTTGCTTATTTTGTGAACCAAATATGCCTCTGGTTCTAACAGCAATGAGTCAGAGTAAGGGTATTGCTTCTTGGGTATGGGAGCAGGAGGTGTCATGAGACTCTTTGTAGGAGGCGGTGGAGTAGTTTTTTTAGGTAGCACTGGTGTCACAGTGGAATTCTCAGAATCAGAGCTGTCAGACCTGGAAAAGTGAGAAGGAACAGGCTTCTGATTCTTAAGAGTCAGATTATGATTAGGAGGTTTTTGAGGCGGCAATGGTGGTGCAGCAGATTCATCGGAGTCAGAGGAGTTGGTATTAGATGAAGAAGAGCTATTGAACTTAGTAGTCACAGAGCTATCAGACTTCGATGATAACTCATCAGAACTCTCAGATTCTGAAGATGAGGAGTGCTTCTTGTGGATGCAATTGGACGGCTTTGTGTTCTTAACCTTGTTACCTTTCTTAACAGGCTTCCTGGCTTTAGAGCATTTTGATTTGGGGAGGCAGTCAAAACCTGTTGCATCTCCCAAGTTGTTCCATGGCAAACTAACCCAAAAAGAACTTGGTTTAGATCAGACCAGAGAAAATGAGAAAAGGTTACTAAGCATTGACATACCTTGTCACAATAGGAGAGAAGTGACCATTCCAAAAAACACCTTTACCCATTTCTTCAGGCTCACAAAATGAGGATGATGGACTCAATCACTTGCTCCATACCGGTAGATCTTACAGACTGTTCGAAGTGCATCAGCAAAAATCTTAAAGAACATTTCAGATTGGCATGAATCATTCTTTGCCAAAGCATAGACCTCACGTTCATCAAGGCCTATGGCAGATGGCAGTGGAAAGTTATTTGTAGTTGTGGGGGGCATAATTGGCAACAAAAGCTTTGATGGTCTCACAATTGTCTTGAGAACCATGGTAAAGAAAAGAAACTGTCCTTGGGGCACAATTGCCATCACCTTGTACAAAAACAAGCTCATGACCATTCAAGTCTGGGGTCGTACAGGCAGTGCAATGAAAAGAGGCATACATTTCATCTTCGAGAGATTCTGTGAAGCCATGATAAGAAGACTATGAGGTGTTCAAGCTAGTTTGGCTGTAAGGAGAAAAGGCTGTGTTCATGTTGAGCTTGGCGAATTCAGTATTCAGACTCTTGACGTCATCAGTGGTGTGATGCTTGAAAATGCAAGCCTTGCATTTCTCAGGTATCGCTTGCACATGGTCCATAGGCTTCCCAAATTCTTGAGTCGCAGGGCTGGGGCTACTGAAGAAACAATGTAGAGGTTCCTGACAAAAAGTCACAATGAGCATTTGTGAGTTATAATTTACCAAACAAAAATCAAAGTATAAGATCATACCTTGTGATATTGAAGTTGATAGGTCCACTCTCACCATCAAGAGTATCTGGGCAGCAGAATGAGCTTGAAGCCACCACAGGAGTCAATCCAGTTGAATCTATGCTGAGTGTGTTCATGTCTTGAAATGCCCCATCTTGTGACAAAGCATATGTCAAGTTCGTTATGGTGATGCCCATGAACTTGATGGAGTAACCCATGGATTGAACATGCACTTGGATTGCTTGGAGGGACTTTGTCAGATTGCTATGATTCTCTCCAATACTTTCTGTTTCATGAATTAACAGTTCTTTTATTTTCTTCCCAATTTCATGATGATTCCACAGGGGAGAGGGACGATTATAGTGTCACCGCTTACAACTCTGGCCGGAAGGGCATTGTTGACCGACAGGGAATGAGACACTAGCACGATCAAAGTGTGGTGCTGGGAGTTGTCCTTGGTGATTTGGTTGCTGCCTTAAAAAAAGTGTGATACCACCACCTCCCGGAAGAGACACAGTTGCCAATCCCTTTGAGTTTAGCTTCGCCAAGTGAAAGTACTCACACACAGTACCATGAACATACTTGTTTAATTCTAAAGTACTTGTTGGGACAGCTTCAGAGTCCATGTTAACCTCCACCCTTGTGGCCGAAGAAGGCAAATCAGGTGTTATGGAGTTCAATTGCTCCGTGGTTGAACGGCGGTGTCTTGAGAGGTGCTTCTGCGTAAGTGGTAGGTTGTAGAGGGCTTGTCCCTCATCCTTGGCAGTTGAAAGCATTGGGGATATTGTGACTGAACTGTACCATATCTTCTTCTGGTTTGTGGTGTTGGTTTTCAGGTAGGTGGTTCTCTTGGTTTACAGGTGGGTGGAACTGAGAAAAGTACTGTTTGAGAGTGAGTACCTTGAATACAATCTTTGGACAAGGTGAACATTGAAAGTGGTGGTAGACACAATAGCCTCGAGGGAGAGGTTGATACTTGAATTGCCTTTTGGGTTCAGTTGGAAAGAAGCTACAGCTTTTCCAACATTCCCTATGGCAACTCTGTTGAGGTATTTAGTTGAGATTGGGACAAAGACTGGTCGATCATAAAGATTGACGAGGCTGCCCCTGAGTTGTGCAACTGTAGTGTTCTCAAGACTGCATATTTTATGAGATTAAGCTGCTCCACAGTAAGATGCAGCAAACTTGTCTCCATACTGTTTTTTTATGAGCTGGTTCTTGTTTTGGTCTGTGGTGAATATGACATGCATGGTTGACTTGCATGATTCATCCTACTACAGCAGATATCAATCCATTTCAAAGCTTTCCATGAAACAACATGACATGCATGATTGATGGGCGTGACTCATTCTACTACAATGGGAATCAATCCATTCCAAATGCCTTCCTCAAAATAACACAATCATGTGAATGTGATGGAGAAATCTTAAATGGTTTGTGAGAGCGACATGATTTATTTGAATAATTGCCAACACATTTTCAATCTAATTCAATCACACACAAAGTGAGATGAGTAGCTAACAGCTCCCACCCACAGAACAGGTGGGACGATGAGGTCCACCCACCATATCATGTGTAGATCCACCCACCATATCACGTATCATAATGCATGACATGGTTTTGGATTTTAGATCTATTTAAACAACATTAACGTGTTATACACATGATAGTAACACTTAAAATGACTTCTAATTTTTTACATTTTTTGTCTGTGCAACCCGGGTTTCAAGACTCCTGTCATGTGGAGTGTACAAGGAGATCTCGTCCAAGGCCATAACCTCCCATAATTTTCACAATAAAACCTACAATAACCACCCACACCCCCATTTTGCAATGGCATGTGATCATCCTAAGAAGGCATCTTCTTCATCAAAACACGAGTCAAATAACAATGAGTCTCTGTCAACAAGGAAGTCAGGAACATTATTGTTATCACCATCTGACAAATGCACAATCAGAATTAACTGCTTCATCTGCTTTGCCTATAAAATTAATCAAGGTGCAGCCAAAATTACATGCTTCATCCATTTTTCCGGGAAAATGAAAGGAAAGAGCTGGTACGGACATGAATATGTGGTGAGGAAAAATCTCACCAAGGCAAAGGATTCACAAGTTAATTCTATAAGTCTGTGAGAAAGATGCATACAATATTCTGAGGGCGTGTTTTCCATCGGAGGGTCACATGATGAGGGAAAGGATTAGGGAAATATACTGAAAGTCACCACACAGTGAGATTAGCAAAATAAGAAGAGAGTATGCGGAAAGAGTTACTTCACCTATTAAGGAGAGCTTTGAAACTTTTTCTTTTCACAAAACAACGAATTATTTGAATATGGAGATTTTTATGAGGGTAAGATTTGCTTTGATCTACTTTGTTTCATATCTCTGGTTTTTATTTTACTCTCTCTCATGTCAAGCCTCCCTATTGCAACAGAATTGCAAGGAATGCAGGCTTTTTGGCAGAATTACTAATTTAGTAGATAAATCACTCAAGACTCATCAAGGACCTTGAAACAAAAACCAAGGCAGTTGAAGCTGAAGCAAGTCTGATCATGAAGAAGAAAGACAAGCGCATCATAGAACCTGAAACAATTATCAAGGAATACAAAGAGAACTTGAGTAATAAAAACAAGCACATCACGGGACTTAAAGAAAAACTTGGGGGGAGGGGCAGAGAATATGCCTCTTGTTGACAATGTAAGTCTCATATGTTTGTTGATGATTTGAAAAGCGTGGCAATATCATCATTGCTCCTCTGTATCAAAGGGGGGGTTTGCTTCCATTAACTAACAAAACCCTACTCTCCAGCATCAGCATGCATCAACAATCAACAATAATTACTCCTACAATGTCGATGTAAACCTGCTGACATGTATGTCGCATACACCACAGCTTTTGGTACTCCTTTCCAATTCAGTATTCAAGGCGTCCAATATGGTATTCAAGACAGACAATATGTTCAAGACAGACAATTGGACAACGTCAAGATTCAAGGTATTTGCAAGAGGAAGTGTAATGAGTGCAATATTATGGATGTAAGGGTAGCAACAATAGGGATAAGTGTGATAATAAAAGGTTTAGGGGTTGAATCTGTGGAGAGCGTGCTTGAATGAAACAAACTTATTATTAAGGTTGTTGCTTCAATGTGGAGTCTGTTTTTAATGGCTTGGGAGTGAGGGAAAAGCAAAGGAAATGTGTAGTATGAGTGAATTTTGAATGCAAACAAAGCAATATGCTGAAAAATGAAATAAAGTTTGGTGGGAGAGATAAATTTATAGTAGAAAGTTCCATCAGTGTCCCTTAGCCCCTTGCATTTTGCTACTCATTACTTTTCCTTTGTCCTTGAAGCTCATAATACACACTTTACCATGACCCTACTTATCAAAAAGATAGTAACATCAGCTAACAGGTCCCTGCAGCCCCTAAGCCACATGTGTCTTGTCGTTGGCATTTATAAATCATTGTTAAATTCTCAAGGAGGAGCAACAACTGAGAAAGGGAGGCAAAAAACACTTTAACGGCACCAACAATGCATAACTATGCCAGTATAATTTGCGCGATATAAATTAGTAAAATTAACAGATATCTATGGCCAATACATGTGAATTGATCTATCATGCAAGAAAAAGAGAGTGATGTTTCATATCACATTCAACAGTCACTGCCACTGCACCCAGAGCATTTTATGTAGCTTCATTTTGTCCTCAGTGTTCTTTCCATGACAAAAGCAGTGGTACAGTATGTTGTAGTTTTCTAATCGGGCATGATATGCTTCTTGCCCGTTTTGAGCCCTATCGAGGAACCTAAAATCAGCTTGACTGTGACCGGGCTGCTTTACTGTAACTTTCTCATGTAAACCTTCATAGGCACTATCTCCAATAGCTTTTTTTCCCATGGGGATTTGAAGTATCAGAGCATCTCTGTCCCAAGTTTCAGGGGATCTTTCATGTTCATTGTTCCACAGAAAATAGCCTTATCATGACACAGACCAGCAGGATCAGGTCCATTAATCCAAACGCAATGATCTTCCCATAGGGAAAGAGCAAATTCATATTTCAAGCAAGAACTATGGTTATTGTGGTCAAACCATTTCATGCATGGGTCTCTTCTAAATTCTTGGGAGATAAAATTGACACCATCACCTGAGAGTGTAAACTTGCTCGTATCAAATATAATTAATCTTCTCTGAAGGAATCAATTTGATGGGTAGTTTTGCGACATTTGTCTCTGCATATTGATTCATCATAGTTCCTTCAGGCAGCAAGTACTGACTCTATATCATAAAATTTGAGCCAATTCAAACCCATTAAAAGTTCTTTAAATGATGTATTGACATAGGCCATGGATAATACGGGCCTGAAACAGGTGATTGGGTCCGGGAATCGAACCCTGGACCCACAAAAAGATCATGCTGCAAGGTC